>JXSR01S009452.1:18675-30531 GCA_000969725.1 Ophiothrix spiculata
TGATTTAAAATGTAGGACCATAGAAACATATTACAAGAATGTTTCAAAGCGAATCCGTAAAACATCATCAGCACCACCACCACAATCACTAACACCAACAGCACAAGCATCACCAACAGCACCACCAGCACCAGCAACACTAGCACCACCAGTGCTTACACCACCAGCTCAATCATCATCATCACCACCAGCTCCAACACCACCACCATCACCACCATAACCACCACCACCACCTCCACCTCCACCACCACCTACCACCACTATCACCAGCATCACCACCACCGCCGCCACCATAACCACCACCACCACCACCTCCACCACCACCCACTGACGCAATCAGGGGGAGGGGGTATTTTAGTTTCTCGCCCGGGGCGACACATCCACGCCATTGCCACATCATCAGTATCAGCAGCAGCAGAACCCCCGCCTGCATCAGCGCAATCAGCACCATCACCACTGCAAGCAGCTGTGGTAGCAGCAGCAGCAACACCAATATCACTAACACCACCACAGATAAAAACACCACGAAAACTACCTCCATCACCAGTAAAAACAACCTAAAATTTCCTTTTTTTTTAAAAGAAATTGCGACACTATACCTATATCATCATTTGGTGCTGTAGAGTCAGTTCCGATGTTAACCTTAACGGAAGTGTCATCTAGTATCAGCTGTTTATTGATTGTTTCATTTGTTTTTATCATAAAACGTTGCCTTGCTGATAAATGAAAACAAGCAAAAGCACAGTGACTTATCTTTAGTGGTCAAGTGGATGGGATTCCATATATGGACCCAAACAATCAGTAATGTAATTTTATAGCCCTTCCATGTACTATTGTCTAACGTCTCGATACGCTTCACTTGATAACAACAAGTTTTTTCCGCATTTGTAGGAAGAAAAGTACCTGAAAAGTTACTTTATGTGTTTTTTATGTGTTTGTGTGACTTCAGTGATGTGTTTGGGGGATACCCTGGGATTCCATAGAGTCAAATAATTTCAGATTCACTAATGTCTGGATGTTTATTTGAAGCATTAAGGTCGATTTTTGCATTATTGACAGCCCTTGGCCCACTGTGCAATGTACTGCTTGTGATTTGAGATTTCAATGTAAAAATAAAATTAGGCAATGCAAACTTTGCATACGAGATAACAAACAGAAATGGGGATTTCTTGCTCTTGTACTATGCAGGAAAATAAGTTCATCATCACAAGTACCGAAAAGGTCAACCACAGTATGGATCTGTGATCTTCCTGGTGAATATAGAGTCCAGTAGTTCAACGTCTTGATTAGGGAGAATTAAAAAAAATTGAATGATAATGCTCAAGCTTATAAATCATTTGTAAGGATTGGATTTGACCACATGATAGTTACTGCAACAAACCGTTTCAAGATTGCGGCCCAAATTAATTTTGCCGTGTTGTGTCAAAATTTTCCCCGCCAAAAATTAGAAAACTCACTTCCCAATGGAATTTGTCAAGTGGCTCATATTGGCAGTTTGTAAGTAAAAATACATTCCTGAAATTATATTTGAAAAAAAGTTGTTCGTTTTCGATTTTATGGCCAAAACAAATTTGAAGAGAGCCCTCGAAAATGGATATGGAAAGGGGTCAGTCGATTTGAATTTGTTTGCCACCAAGTGAAGGGTGTGGCAAAGTTTGACAAATACATAGAAGGGTGATGAAACATTACTTTGCATTTTTGCGCTAACACGTCAAAATCTGAATGTTGGGTCCACATATGGACCCCCCTGACCACTCAAGTGTTAAGACAAAAGTCTGGATAATTTTATACAGGCGTATTTTTATGGGTTGTCCTTTAACTGTTTTTGTATCTGTTTCCTCCACGTCATACAGACCCTTTTCCGTTGTTATTGGACTTCATTGGAAATAAGCCTGCACATGCAGCCAGACTTATATGGGTTTATTCTTTCCTTCAGGGCACAAGGATTAGACGCTAATGTATCGTGTTTTTTTTAATGTAATTCCCATCTTTTGTTAAACTACCTCCAGCGGTCATTATTTTTAATGTGGGCACCCATAAATGGTGGGACTTATATGGGTTTATTCTTTCCTTTCAGGGCACAAGGATTAGACGCTAATGTATCGTATTTTTTTTTTAATATACTTCCCTTCTTTTGTTAAACTACCTCCAGCGGTCATTATTTTTAATGTGGGCACCCATAAATGGTGGATTTGTTACATGGAGAGTGATTTATGCATCATTTTTTGTCATATCATTCCAACAATCAAATGAAATGTAATTTTGGTATGATTTTAAAGACAATTTATTAGACTTTCAAGAAATCAAGAATAGAACCCAAATGAAGTGATTAATTAAGCTTAATGGCCCGTTAAAGCTACTTAGCCAGGGTGGAGTTGGGTGAGGTTGAGGTGGGTGAGGTTGAGGCATCATGAAAATTGTGCATGAATTGTTCTGTCATATCTCCTTAAAAAAACATTGAAGTGTCACAAATCTTATATGATTTTAAAGGCTAGTTATTGTTTATCAAAAACAAGTTGGAATTAACAGGAATAAAATTGATTATTAACGCTATTAACAAGTATTTGTCAATAAGCTAATTTAGCCAGACATGAAAACAGGCATAAATGTTGTTGTTGTGGATGAGATACGTACATTGTGCATCAAATGTTGTAACAACTTTGCAATAATCGTATGAAATGTCATAAATTTGGTATGGTTTTGAAGATAATGTATTAGCCTATAAAATCAATTGAAAATATTAGCCAAATCAAGGTATTAATTAACTCTAATCAACGATTACCAGGAAGGAGTTAGGTATGGATGAAGTGAATGAGATGAAACGCAAATGGGCCTCACCTCAAAAAGGATGACCAGTACATCTCCGCTACTGATCTAGTACGTACTAAAAAATAATAATAAACAACTTTTTTAACCGCATCATTAAATTTAACACAGTTGATTGGCTAAAACACGATCACATGATTTCAAACAGAAATAACCACGATAACAAGATCAAGAAAAGCACTAAATAGTAATTTTGAAAGTACTATTTAGCACTTTTGTTGGAAATATTATTTAGCGTTGACAACATCTGCCTTATACGCGAAGCAGCTTTCACACACCAAATTACGTGCACATCAAATTTGCAATTACCTACGCACGCATTGCTTGTAAGCATAATGGTGCGTTCATAGTTCAGCGATTTCATCATATATTGTGATAAACCAACTTAAAGTTGGTCTATGCATGAGTTTTAGTCAGATTTGATAATCTTACCGTGATAAATCTTTGATTGAACACCAAATGAGCACTTAAGAGGAAGTAGGAAAGTGTTGAAAATTTTTCCTCGCCTTTTGTTATTCAAAAAAAAAAACCACCTGTTAATATTCAGTACAACAAAGTTAAATTCATTTATCCATTTATTCACTTATTTATCCTATAGCATCATAATCAACAAGATGGCACAGATACTGCTCAATTTTGTCAAACGCTGTCTCTGACCCACCTGCTAAGAAAGTAAAATTACTCGGCCATAAAGCAAGCTCTTGTCACAAATTCGGTGGCATTGTAAAGAAGAGATTGCTAGCTAATTAAAAAATGTATTAAATAGATTAACACAATTCAAACAAATGAAAAAATTCCAAGAGTCACTGAAGACCGAAGTCTGACCATTCTAAGGTATACCGTATCAGTGAAGGTATCGCAGATACGTCTTTCTTGCATTTACGTGACGATTATGTATTTGACTTCCTTCCATTATGATAAACTTAAGGTTTCAGTCTTCACACAAATTTTGTAAGAAAATGCACGTTGGGTAAATGCATGTGACTTTTTTGCATGAAACGGATGTACTGTTTAGGTTCTCCAATATCTTAGACTTACCATATATTTTTGTTCGGTACAAATTATCATCAGGTAGAAGAACATCCGATTCCATTTCGAACAACGACATGATTTCGGCAAAACTAGAATTTGCAGACAGGACACTTGATGACCTTGATGTTTTAGATTTATCGGAGTGGGTTGCTGGGTCCCCTGCTGACACCTGAATTGTAGTAGAATTTTCGGACAGCACGCTCGATGACGTTGATGTTTTAAACCTTTTGGGTCGGGTTGATATGTCTGATGTTGACACCTGGATTGTAGTAGAATTTTCGGAGTGGACGCTCGATGACGTTGATGTGTTAAACCTGTTGGATCGAGTTGATATGTCTGTTGTTGACACTTGAATTGTAGTAGATTTTTCGGACTGGAAGCTCGATGACGTTGATGTTTTAAACCTGTTGGGTCGAGTTGATATGTCTGTTGTTGACACTTGAATTGTAGTAGATTTTTCGGACTGGACGCTCGATGACGTTGATGTTTTACACTTGTTGGGTCGAGTTGATATGTCTGATGTTGACATTTGAATTGTAGTAGAATTTTCGGACTGGACGCTTGATGACCTTGGTGTTTTAAATGTATTGGAACGAGTTGTAGTGTCTGCTGACCCTTGAAGTGACAAAAGTAACAGGTGTCCCAAAAAATGGTTACATGTAGAAAAATGATTGTTTGTAAAAACTATAGCAATTGGAGAGTTCAAACTTTGCATACCTTATAAAACATACCTCTGCTAGATGTTTAAAAAAAATTAATATCGCAGCAGTGGTTTTTTTTTGAGTTATTAACAATGATAGATACCTATGTCAGAAACGTGCATTTTCAAATTTCAACAAAATCGTAAGCATGTTCGTTTCATGTAACGTAAGCATGTTCGTTTCATTTAACCTTCGTTTAACTTCACATGACCTAGAAAATTGACATGCACAAAGATAGGTAACGGTTGTCTTATATCATAGGTTAGGGGAGGGTCTCATCTTTCCATCGATACCAAAATCATGAAAATCCGACAAGCTGTTACATAATTATGACGTCATCAATTACTTCGGGTCCGTAAATTAGGTCGAAATCTGACTTTTGGCATAAATGGCCACCGATTAAAAATTTAGATATTTCTAAATGTTGATTGGGCATTTTGAAAATAAATAAAGAAAATTATTACTTAAACATATGCTGTACGTGTTAGCATCATATCATGCAGATGTTTTACAAAATTTACACAAGTTTGCAGTTTAAACAGTTAAAGAATTATTGTTACCCATAAAAATTTGATTGTGCTTTATGCGTATTCATCAACTTTCGCGCCACAACTTGATTGACAGGTTCAATATAAACAACTCATTCTGGAATGCATGTATCCGTAATTTGCATAAAAGATATACTGAAAGAGAGTTCAATTATTATTCATTATAAATTGTATCAAATTTGGTTTAATATAAAGTCTGATCATGATCATTTAGTAAAAAAATTCACATTAAAATATCATAGGTATCTACCTTAATGTTAACTCAAAAACCAATATCGCTGTGATATCAAAATTTTACGAGTATCTAGAAGAGGTTTGTAATATACTTTGTTTAAAGTTTCATTTCTCTAACTACTATAGTTTTGGCACACGGTCATTTTTCTACATGTAACTATTTTTTGGGACACCTGGTATATGTGGATGTAATATTGAGATGAAAGAATACGATGTTCATATAGACTAACTATTTATAGTTCTTTGTTTTGAATACAATCATGTGGAATCCATGTTATGCACTTTGAAGCAAAATGCACCGGAAGATGGAACTTTTCTGTCAGCAAATTCACTCACTTATACCTTAGGAATGCACATCATTGATGGAAAGTTTGAATTGCTTGAAGAATATTGCACGAGAATTATCGGCGAATATGTTTTTTCTTGGCATTATTTACACCTGTGCTAAACATGAAACACCTTGTCATTGATGTCATAACTAGCTACAACCATGCATGGCTACAACTAGGCCATATCTGCCTTGTATGCAGAGTATAATTGGAAGTAATTTGGAATACACACATGATGAGTATTTTGCAACTAAAAATTATTTGGAAAGTGGAAAATATTTCAAACCTTTGTTATAAACATGACTTTATTTTGCAGTCCACTTGGAATTTTTTGAAATACACACTATTAAATGGTGAGTGCTTTGCACTTTTGAATTCAAAACTTGAAATTTCTTCGAAGTTGGGAGTTTACGCTATTTTTCGAAACTCAAGTTTGGAACCCGGGAACTGGGGTTAGGAAATTGGAATTATTTCACACGATGAATAACTACACTGCTAGTGATTTTTCAGGAAACTTGGGAATCATTTAATGTTCTGGCTTTATATCGAAAATTTCGAATTGTGGAAAAAAAATCAAGGGTTAGTATTGCGAATCCGACTGGAACTACACCGCCCAGGAAGCTTCTCCCTGGATGTGCTAATTTACCCAATATTTTTCATCGACTAGTGACCATTGACCTGGGAGTGCCAGGAGCGCAGCGGGAACCTTGCACTTTCAAGTCTTCACTACCCTGGAGAAAATCGAGTACAATTCTAGAACAAAATGTTCACATTTGGAATATCATTCGAGAACACTTTAAGTGTAATTCTAGTACAAATTGTTTGTATTTTTAAACAAACAGTTTGTACTAGAATTGTACTTATAGTGTACTCGAATGATGTTCCAAATGTGCACATTCCGATCTTGTTTTGTACTAGAATTGTACTCGATTTCTACCAGGGATGGGCTGAATATCAACTGCACCAATTGTATCATGATTTTATACAGTGTCATGCTGTCAGAGCATGAAAATGTCCAAAATTGATTTCATGGTGTTGCACTATGGTTTAGTTTGTTTGAGATCATATCACACCTCAGCGATAAAGATGAGCAAATCATGCCCTGGAATCATGCTTATATGATTAATACAATCCCATCATTTAGAGTCAATTCTGAATATGTTGTAAGATATACGTTTTCAATGAGGGGGATGGGGTACATCAATTCTTGAACACCGTATATATCGTAGCAGTAACCTGATAGATATTGATTGCAAAATATGCCTTCAAAATTATATTGCAGTCCCTCCATATCATCACTGGTCATAGTCTACCTCTTGAAGAATGTATAGGGGCATATAACAGACGGACAGAGTAAATGCTATTTTGCAATACCTGACTCACAGCCAAGAATTTCCCAACGCAACCCGACACCAATGTTCCATGTTTGTGGAAAAACACGCACGGCAACAGCAATAATAATCTCCTGAAACAGGATCGTTTTTGGTGTAGAAGCATCGGTGTTTGCATCGAATCGCTAAAATGATAAACAATATGGTAATGATGTTAGTTACATGCATGAAAAACAGTACCGGGTTTCTAAATGGGTCCGTTGGGCCCGGGCCCAGGGCTCTGAGGTCCAGGGGTCCTTGAACAAGACAAAAAAAAATGGAGAGAAAAAAAGAGGGGAAAAAATAAAGAGAAAAAATGAAATGGAATACAAATATTAAGTAGGATTTTTTACGGCCCCAGGCCCCGGGAAGTTCGTCATGGACGCTTGCAAAGAAGGGGGAGGGGTAATGAAATCATTAAATCAAAAACAATTCATGTTAATAGATGTGTTATTACGAGTAGCTGTAAAAGACTGAAATCTGAAAAGGCTGAAAAGAGAGCCAATCTGTATCAGTCAAAGCGCCAAATTTTGCACAGGCTAGTTGTGAATCCCTGCTCTAGGATCAAAGGATTTTGGCACATCAAAAAGAAAACATGAAATCATGAGGTTGCTTAGATTATAATCTAAGCAACCACATGATAATAATCTCCTGAAACAAGATCGTTTTTCTTGCAGGAGTAGCGGTGTTTGCATCGAATCGCTAAAATGATAAACAATATAGGAGTGGTGCTCTGGCAGAATGAGCGGAAAGTCGCGATTGAAGATTTTGAATAAATGGCTGCTAAACTAAAAATATGATGAAAAGATCAAATTTCTTTTTTTGACATAAAACGAATTAATACATAAGTGTTAAACTAAACCTCGCGTTTTGAAGGTCAATTATGCCAGGAAGTGCAATTATTCACGAGTAATTGATCGCGTTTTGCTGTCATACACTATAGTAATCAGAAACTTTAAAATCGATTTGCGACAATTTCTTTACTGCCAGATTTTGAGTGCACTGCTTTGTATTTCGATTTCTAAATGGAGATTGATGAAGGACATAAGTCATTAACTGGTCATAATTGTTGTTTCACACAAAGACATTGGTAGAATCATGCCAATTTGTATTCAACGTATTGTAACTCTAAATATATACACTTAAAACCTACAAAGTTATATATTGCTGGAAAGCTTATTTTCCGAGGATTTCAGTTTTATCTAAATAAACCAAATTTTGAGGAATGGGTAAAAATTATACAAGGTGCAAAATAAAATAAAAGTGCATTTTGGTCAACTAATTTGGCACAATGGGTTTTGTTGGGGAAATGTGTATCAAAATGACACAAACATCACTTGATGAATGTAGTGGTGGCCTTCGATAAAATAATTCATTTGGTGACCAATTTCATTGTGGTCAAAATACTGAGGATGGTTAAAATCTATGAAACGACTCATTAATTTTCGGGATATTTATATGTCATAATTTTTTTCCTGTATACACTACCTAAAAATCAATCACATAATTGGATTCCTCGTCAAATTTCCTTTTGAAAAATGTATAACTTTTACCAACTACGTCGACTCGGTCAAAAGATATGTCGTTTTAACGTTTTTGAGTGTAAATGCATGTTTTGTATAGTAATGTATAGAGACAATTACCCACATATAAACCATTAGGAAACAACAAAATTGGGTTGATATGTAAATATCTGATACATGTTTTAGCATTATACATATCTCATTTAGGTATATGCAAAACATTATGATCCCATCGTTTTTATTTTTAACAATACATGCGTTTATAAATCATAACTTTCTTACACTTTTGCATATAATCCTATGCGCGCCTCCTCCACCGTCGCCTCCTCAACCCGATCCATCGTGTTCCCTAATTGCTTTTTTAAGTATAACTTCATTAATTAAAATCATGGAAAGCTCACTTTTTACACATATATAGAGTATAAATAGACCTTTCATATGATACCAAATTTTCCCAAATACGTAAAGAAGTTTTAGCAGAAAAGCAAGTTTTCTATCATTATTAGGGCTAATATGTAACAGATCCATGATATTTGACGGACCTATTTGTGACGCAACGCCAGAAAGAAAGTATGACATATTATATATCATTCGAAAGCTGAGATTATAGATAATTACAATATGTCATAAACTCAATTTTGAAAATCGCGACTTTCCGCTCATTTTGCAAGAGCACCACACAATTAGTAACGATGTTAGCTACATGCATGAAAAACAGTACCGGATTTCTAAATGTGTCCGTTGGGCCCGGGCCCAGGGCTCTGAGGTCCAGGGGCCCTTGACCAAGACAAAAAAAAGGAGAGAAAAAAAAAGGGGGGGAATGAAGACATACAATAAAATGGAATAAAAATATTAAGTAGGATTTTAACGGTCCCAGGCCCCCAACATCTTGTGATTTGGGGGAAGTTCTTCATGGACGCTTGCAGAGAAGGGGAGGCGTCATGAAATCATGAAATCAAAAACAATTCATGTCAATAGATGTGTTATTACGGGTGGCTGTAAAAGACTGGAATCTGAATGGGCTGAAAAAGCTGAAAAAAGAGCCAATCTGTAACAGTCAAAGCGCCAAATTTTACACAGGCTAGTTGTGAATCCCTGCTCAAGGATCAAAGGATTTTGGCACATCGAAAAGAAAACATGTAATCATGAGATTGCTTAGATTCGATTTACTGTGATAATTACCATTACCAACTTGTATTCCGCAATAACAAAAAGAAAAAAGAGAAGGCGGATAACACTATTGTTGTTATTTAATAGAAAAAAAACTTGTTCCCCTCCTTTCCAAATGTCTGAGAATCAAATATTACCTGTGTAAGTGATGGTCAAAGTATATGTACTCAAAGAGGAAGGGGCGCAAAAGGAAAAAAAAAGAAAGAGGGAAAGAAGGCGTGGCGCAAAAAGAATAGAAAGAGAGACAGAGAGAAAAGAGAAAGAGTAGAGAAAGATGGAGGGGCGCAAAAAGTATAGAAAGGGAAAGGAGGAGGGTGCACAAAAGAAAAGAACAAATGAAAAGACACTAAAAGAAGAGGGGCCGCAAAAAAGGAAAGAAAAAGAAACAGGAAAGAAGAGAGAGGGTAGAGAAAGAGGGAGGGCGCAAAAAAAGAAAAAGAACGGAATGAGAAGAGAAAAATGGAGAGGCGCATAAAGGAAAGTAAAAGAAGGAAAGCAGGAGGGCAGAAAGGAAAGGAAAGAGAAAACATGGAGGGAGGGGCACAAAATGGAAAGGATAAGGAAGTAAGGGTGCAAAAAGGAAAGAAAAAGAAGGAAAGAGGGCAGAAAGGAAAGAGAAAAGGAGGGAGGGGCGCAAAAATGAAAGGAAAAAAAGAGGGCGCCAAAGCATGAATTAGACGAAAAGATATGCACCAAATGGCGTAATCCCTTAGACCCCCCCTACATATTGTTTGTCGATTGAAAAAAGTGATAACTTGAAGTTTAAATTAGACAAAAATATATGCACCATATGGAGTGATTTGCACTTTGAAATTTCAAAATTTTATATTTTCTGAGGGGCCACATCCCCCTCAGACACCCCCTACATATTGTTTGTCGATTGAAAAAAGTGACAACTTGAAGTATCAATTAGGCAAAAATACATGCACCAGATGGCGTGATTTGCACTTTGAAATTTCAAAATGTTCTATCTTCTCAGGGGGCACATCCCCCTCAGACACACCCTACATATTGTTTGTTGATTGCAAAAGGCGACAACTTGAACTATCAATTAGACTAGATAACAATATATGCACCAGAGGGCGTGATCTGCACTTTGAAAGGAGAGGAGAGCATTGTTCAATTTTGCTGGGGCGCCAAAATTAAGTTGTGCCCCAGGGTTGCAAATTCCTGGATACGCCCCTGATTGATTGATTGATTGAATTGCTTGATGTTTGTGTATTATAATATAGAGTTAATACACTGTGGCTCGTGAATCATTTGAAACAATGCGAACATTTTCAACCACTTTGTGCAGTGCATGGCTATTATATTTATAGGGCAAGGGTAAGCTAATGATGCATGATAAGCGGGGCTTAACTTAGGGGCAAACCACAGGGGGCAAAATACACGAGAGATATATATGGAATATACACGGTTCATAAAACAGATTTTTACTGCTCTTTATACTAGTCTAGTCAAGCAATGGTGCAAAATACCCCCTCGTTGACTGGATACCATAGACCTACCATTGACCTCTATACCTCCGGTGTTGGACAATTGTAGTAGGCCCACGTTCTCAAGTATTACCTATAGGGTACACGTGAACTGATGCATTCTGTGGATGTGATATTTAGCTTTCGCCATCTTGGCTGATGGCTTGATCACAAGTGATTGAATCCGCATCTACTTCCTGGAAACTTGTTGAAGATAACGTCATAATATTTCTGTTGATAGTACAGATAGTTTATATTTTTTTAGAAAATCGTATTTTAATAATAATTGTATTTATATACAACGATACAAATATACTTACCCCGACTAGAAGCAATGTGTCATTCTTGCCATTCTTGTACATCACAATCAGTGTCTTAATCCAGAAATTGAACCAATTGCCACCCTGAGTGATAATTCCACTCATGTTCATAGATCTATCAAAATCAACTTGTATCCAAGAATTTTCCGAAACATTTGGAATCCAAAAATTTAGTCCATTATTTAGCCTGCCATCATAAGCACGATAATAATGAGCGTCATCATTAGGATTCTGCTTTTCTGAAGATGCTGTTACTGAACAGTCTAGTATTGTTCTGTCTTCTAAACCAAGTTTATTCTGACACGCTGGACTCGACTCAACCTGAACT
>JXSR01S009453.1:40469-55503 GCA_000969725.1 Ophiothrix spiculata
GGATGTAAAAGAGATTACCCAAATGCCTGGGGTCGATTGCTTTTGCGTTTTTATGTAGCGGGGAAAAAACCTTGGGGGGGGGGGTTGCAACAACCCCCCCCCTGGGTAGACAAGGGTTAAGCACTGAAAAGTGAACTAAACTGTCCAAACCTGGTTTAAAACTTTGCTCAATTATCACTTTTCTTTGTAATTTGCTGCAAATCAAAACAAAAGTCAGACATTTTTACAGAATTTTTCACTACTTTGTAGTATTTTTAAAATTTTGTTTACAAATCCAAATTCTGTGAATGCTTCCGTTTTTCCATATCACAGAAAAATTGTGGCTTTTACCTTTGCATTTATTTTCATTTTGTATGCAACATTCTATATATAAAATAATTTTCATACCAATGTCTGTAGTAATAGCTGTATCATGGCATGTATGTGTACCATCATGACATGACACAATAGCTGCATTTTTTCATAAAATTACATAACACACTACATACATACATAATGGGGATTTATGCTATGCCTCCCTGATTTGTAATTCCACTCGGCCTCTGCACACTTTAAAGGTGTTCGCTGACAACTGTGGCCCAAGTAATCTCCATTCCACACCAAGCATCATTTCAGGTTCTGCGATAACCTCTAGGGGGACTGAACCTTGATCAGCCCACTTATGCACCATTGCTGCCTGGATCAGCTCCCCGAGTTTCATACGGGTTTCCAGGAGATAATTAGCAGTTAGTTCATTGTCCAAGGGAATTTCAAGCACACTCAACATTTGCCACCAGCGGGGTTTGAACCCAGGACCTTCCACGCTGCAAGCGAGCATCTTACCATTTGAGCTAACTTGACTGAAATAGTGTCCAGTCTTGGGTTAGGCTTGCAATGGTTCTACAAGTGACTGTGTCACCTGGAGAACCATTTCAAGATCATGCCGCTGCCATATGGGAGAGAAATTCTGAGGTTCATGTCGCACTCTGGTGACAAGGTGCTAAATATAACATATGGCGTCCAATGCAGATACAACTTTCTTGCACTCACATAACAATTTTTTTAGTACAAAAACAAATTCATGTCATTAAGGGTATTTTTCCCCTTGGGTCTTTTGCAGGACACCAATTGGAACACAATCATTACATGTTACTTGCCTTAAACTTTTGTACCGTTGATTTTGACATTTCATTGGTAATAAATCATCCAATATTTAGTCCACAACCCACCAAGTTACCATTTCTCATGCCTTGAAGGACATGAATATGCCATGCCTTGAGGGTATCATTGTGTCCTTCACAGTCCTCAAAGTAGACCACATAGTAGTGGGTGGGCTAAACATTGATTTATTACCAGTGAAATGTCAAAATCAGTGGTACAAAAGTTAAAGGCAAGGAACATGTAATGTATACAAAAATCAGTTTCATTATATCTTGCTACATCTGGCACACCAACTCCTTTTTAAAGAGTAGGTCAGATTTGAGACCCGCCATATCGAAAAGTAACTTATGGGTCCTAAAATCAAAATTGATTTTTTTTTTGTCTCATCCAATAGCTGAAATTTTAATTTTAAACTTTAAAATGACACCTTACTTTTGGTTATACGATGTTTGGTTGTTAAGTTACATCCAAATTGGTAAAAGGCATTTGGCTGATTCGGAAAACTATAATTCTGAGAAAATTGAGTTTTAAGTTTGTGTACTGAGTAAAACTTGAATGGAGAGGGGATTTTTATCTTGGTTTTTAACACATTTTTCTTATGCTTTGGATGTTGGAACCTTATTAATAAGATAGAATACACTTGGACATGATTTTTGACTATGCTCAGCTTCAATGGCCTGTATCAGGTAATTTACTATGCTGACCGTAAGGTACCTTTTGATATGGCGGGTCACATTTATGAGACTGGTCCAAGCTGAAAAATGCTTTTATGGAACACTGTGCTTATATCAAATTAGAGATATGCAATATACAACTGTTGACTTTATGTGTCCCTACCCTATAATAGTCACACCATGGACAGTGAGTGGACTATCTCAGCCGTCAGTAAGGCGGTGTCTGACATGTCCCAAAAGCCAATATTCTCTTCCTGACCACGATCTACTAAAACTCCAAAGACTCCAAAACGCTTCGGCCGGTCTTGTCACACTGAATAAATGCACAGATCACATCACTCCAATATTACCTATGATCTTCATTGGCTGCCTATATCTAAGCGCATTGAATATAAGATCCTCCTTTTGGTATTTAAGACTCATTTGCTCATATACACCATATACATACACCAGCTCGCACTCTCAGATCCTTATCTCAAGTCTCTTTCGGATTGCCTTTGCAACGTCCAAGAACAAATTTCTATGGACAAAGATCATTCGCCATTTCTGGCCCACACTCTGGAACAATTTACCTTCAATAATCAGGAACGCCGCTCCAATAATGACTACTAGTCAGTTCAGGCATTCTCTCAAGACTCCACTTTTTGAGGCCTATTTTGAGTAACTGTGAAATTACCTTTCACTTTACCATATTTTTCTCCTATTGTACATGATTCCGTTTGTAAGAATTTGTATTTGTAAAAATTATATATTTTTAAGGTTTTGTTACAAGTATGAACAGCGCTCAGCAGCTTATGAGCACTCAAAAATCTCTCATTATTATCATTATTATTACTGATCAACCTGTTAAACCTCTGTATTATGTTCGGGGCTGATCCCTCGTTGAAATCCAAATGCAAATTCGAGGGGAAACAATCTCATACACAATGGATTACAAAAACTACAAAAGAACCCTTAAGCAAGCTTGACAAATTCTTATAGTCACCTGCTCCATAGCCGAATGATGATGCCCGACTTAAATCTAACAGTTTTCATAACCCATGTGCTTCATTAAATCTCAATTTCCTGTATTAAAATTTGAAAAAGTGTTGAACCCTAGTCTAAACTTTTCAGGTCTGACTCTATCAGACAATAATCTCTTGTGCACAATTTGGAAACTGGTTTTACATCATTGTCTGAAATTTGACTTTAGAGAATGAAAACATACAGGATAATATCCTCTGTGCACAAAACACTTTGGAAGTGCATTATAGACACAACTGTGTAAATATTAAGAGGTTTGACTATACATATAAGACGATGAAAACACATGGGCTTATATTGAGTACACCTTTAAAGATGTGTTCTTTTGACAAACCCTGATGTAAAACTTACAATACTTGTTAGCAGCCTAGGCAGAAACCTTCATCATAATTCGATATGATCATCTGAAAAAAAATAAGAAAAAATAAAGTTAAGTAAGCTTTTGTATCAAGTTGGCAAAATAGTTATGATTATTATATTAAAACATATTTGACCACCATGGATGTGACCCTTAATAATACTTACAACTTTTGGGTCCAAAGACATTCACTCGTCCAAGATTTATTCACTCGCATTTTCAATCCCTACTGAGATCATTTTGCTCTGATTGATAGAGACATTCGTGCATGAATATTAACCTTTTCCTGCCGAAGAGCAGCTGGGGGACGCCCTAAATTACTGTCAGCTCAGGCGTAGGACATACCCCCATATCCTAAATAAAATTGAAGTATATCTACAATCACTGCATCTAACCTTCAAAAACACTATCCTAGGCGATGTGAACTGTTCATACAGATGTATAATGCTGAAGTCTCATTGAATTATATAGAATATTTCTTATTTGAATTTACTTTATTAGTCAATTTAGAGCTAAAATGCCTTCAGCCTGATGTGGAAAAAGTGGTCAGACTGGAAAGGGTTAATTCGTACTATTTGCACACAGTAAGAGACATTTGCTCTCCATTTGAGCAATTTAGTCTGAGCAAATGTGGCAAGTGAATGTCTCTTGGGACCGTGAATGTCTTTGAAAGCGAAGCCTAAATACTTTTTAAGGCTTGGCGTCCAAAGACATTCGCTCGGCTGAGTGACATTCGCTCAGACTTATTCGCTAAAACAGAGAGCGAAAGGCGCTTTCATTGCGCGAACATTGTTGCAATTGATGAAAGCGAATGTCACTCGCGCATGTTGTAGTGCTATGATTATTGAATAAACAAACCCAGAATATTCAGAGCGATCTTCACTCCAATTCAATCTGAAGTGCAGTTAATGTAGCAAATTTTTTTAGCGAATGTTGCTTCTAATTGGAGCAAAGTTTTCCTGGTAGGGTGAGCGAATGTCACTCAAGCTAGCAGATGTCTTTGAAAATTGAATTTAATTATTGAAAAGTGAATATTTAGGGTAAACCACTAATTCATTCTGAAAAAAAAAGCAACTTCCAGTGAAAGTTTATCACAGCAATTATAAATTAATTTTTCTTTTTATCCTTTAGTGTACACGAATTCTGTAATCTCATTGGTCAAACACACTTTAAACAAAACCTGTATTCATGTTTTTCCAAAATAAAAATAAGCCAAACCCTGAATATATCCCATATTCCGTGACTCATACACAAACGCTACATTGCTCGTTATCAAATTAACTAAAAATGTGGCCGTGCGTCGTTTAAGTTGCTGCGTAAGAGTGTATTGCAGCGTTCACGCATTGGTCGTGACGCAAGCGTACACGCGTAGATCAATACACGCATATCCAACCAGCGCGCGGCATTGCTGTGCCGTGGGGCTTTCCATGCTTTGTTTATAAAGCATTTTTGATTAAACTTTCGTTTTGATGGTAAGTTTACCAACGAGATTACAGAATCCATGTACACTTAAAAGGATAAAATCGTTGCCCCCTGCTTGTTCTAACGAAATACGGGAAATATCTAGGGTCTGGTGCCATATTCCATTCGGCCTGTCGGCCTCATGGAATATGGCACCAGACCCTAGATATTTGCCCGTATTTCGTGAACAAGCAGGGGGTAACTAATAGTATCCAATAAAGATCTATCAAAAGTTAATTAACATTTAATCAACATTAATTATGCGGAAATACTTTTGAGTTTAAGGGGATGGAATAGAATACACTGGGGAAGTTTGCATAATTTATCCGTAGCATAAGGTCAGGCTTCACTACAATATTAGAGCTGTTAGCAGATCTCCATAAGGCTTGAAATATTTCATTGGTCAAACCTAAGTGAACCTTATTTTCTGGACAATTAAAAAAATAGGATGGGTGTTTAAAAAAATAATGCAATAAAGCACACAGACTAATATGGAATTGGGTGTGTTTTTATGAAATCAAAACAAAACAAAAAAGGCTATCCCTACCTACTAAATTTTTTTCTGTGTAACACCAATTAAACAACTATTTTTTTTAAAATCAAATCCTCTGAAAATGCCTGCGGGCAGAATTGAAAGTATACAAAAATCCAATCTACCATACAGTGTAACTCACCTTTTTTATGGCTACTTTGATCCTGTGGTTGTGGTTCCTCTTCTTCCCCCTGATTTCTTTCTTTATAAAGGCGTTCTTGTAAGTCTTTGATTTCATTATTAGTGTAACTCACCTTTTTTATCGCTACTTTGATCCTGTGGTTGTGGCTCTTCTTCTTCACCCTGATTTCTTTCTTTATAAAGGCGTTCTTGTAAGTCTTTGATTTCATTATCATAGTCTGTCCATTCTGACACTATCCTTGTTGCTGCTGATAACTTGGGCTCTTTTGTCAAAGGATTATTACACTGAAATAGAAAAAGACATGATATGAAAAAAGTAGCTATTGAAACATATAACTTAGTAGATTAAGAAATGTAATAATAACCCTGTTATATTGCGGGTAGAGACAAACTGCCCAATAATGTACTCAAAGCATGTACATGTGTTTTTAACATTCACACATTATAACAAGATGTGATGTATCATCAGCAAAACCAGAATATCCCCATTTTGATCTCCATGCCAGAATGAAAATGGTGTCCAGTCTGGGATCTCCTCTCTAAATCTGTGGATGCACAATGTTCACCATAATCTAACAAGCTTTTTATGTACATCTGTCCAAGATATTGACCTCTACCACATTTTAATTCCAAAGCAACCAGGGGTCGATTTCATTAATGTTAAAATGCATCGTTAACCCATCGTAAGCCCAAAACCCATCGTTAGCTATGACCACCTCGACCCCACGCAACGTTAACAAAGGGTTTGTTTTTTCTAATCCATAATTCATTTACCTTACGATGCAGTGACACTTACGAAGAGTTTTCACGTCTTTGTGAAGTCTAGTTGTAGTTACGAGCTGAACCCTTCATTAGCTACAATGCATCATAATGTTAGTGAAATCGAACCCAGATCTATTTCAAAGTAGCCTCTTAAACATACCAAATCTATCGTCTTAGCATATCGTTTCTCTCCATCACTGCACCAAGTTTCACACCATAACCATTCTTGTGGAAGAGACTTAATGCTTACTTGATGAATCATATTATTTGGTAAATCCTATAAGATAAAGAAATTAATATGAAGTTAATTTAAAAAGGATTACAGATAGAAATTAGAATTTTTCTAGAATTTGTATTACAGTTTTGGTGTACATCCATTCGCCATTGGAGACTTGTAGAGCGACGTCAAAATCAATAGTTGACAATTTGCTGCCTCTTGCTAAGCTGTGCTAATAAACCACCATCAGAATCACCATACAAAAACTCTACGGGTTTGCAACAACTGAGAAGTCAAGCATGGGTGCCAGGAGCCAGGGCCTGACTAAGGCCTAAGGTAGGTCCTATCTTCCCCCCCCCCTTTTTTTTGGGGGGGGGGGGATTGAAATTTAACACCAAATAACCACAGGACACAGTGTTACATTGTTATGGTCTATGATGTGCGCACACGAAGCTCGCAAAATTTTTAAACATTAAGTAATTCAGTATGAAATGATGGCATTGGAGTGAAAATAGACCATTTTGGGGTATGTAATACTGAAAAGGAGTGTAAACTATGTAATTTCAATCCGATCTGTACTTTTCTTGATTTTTTTTGGGGGGGAGGGGCGCCAAGGCTTCTTTACCCCCTTTAAGTCATGCCACTGAACATATGGAAGACACATTTTTAGGGTTTCTGGCATTCTACAAACAATGCGTTAAATAAGTATATAACATATGACAGCCATTGTACATAGACTTTCTTGCATTTACATATTTGCAGTAGCAAACTTACTTGATCTAAATTGGCTAAGCTATTAGGATCTTGGCTGAGTGCTTGATACTGCCCTCGTAACCTGTCTCCTGCTGCAATCTTGCGGAATTTGACAAGATCCACAACATATAATGCACTGAAATACAACACATGAAACACAAGTTTAGAAATCTAATAAACACAAATAGGATGTATTTAGGCTCCTTGATTTTAAGAACTTAGACACTGTATGCAGTGGGGATTGAACCCCACCCTTATTTATCAAGGCACCCTTTATACTGAAAATCCTCTTTTAGAATCTTCAAAACTTTTTTCTTGTATACTGATGGAGGTACTGAATTCATCCCACTTTGGTACATTTATTAAAGTCTCTGCCAAATTCCTTGGACAAAATCAGTCACATGACCACCAATTGCAGCGTACCGATCGCGTTCGTAAACAATTGGCCCTGTACTCTGGATGTTTATTTACATCGTCTGAAGAATTGTGATGCAGACTTTAAGTGTATATCAGCAATGTGGGAAATATAAATGGCAACAATTAATATCTTAGCACTATTGATACGCTCATTCTGATTCTCAAAACTTCTAAACATAATTTCAATTTTAGTCACAGGGTAAACAACCAAACTTTTTTATTCAACCCATCCTTTTTATCAAGGCACTTAGTCACAGGGTAAACAACCCCACCTTTTTTTTTTATTTCAACCCATCCTTTTTATCAAGGCACTTAGTCACAGGGTAAACAACCCAACTTTTTTTTTTATTTCAACCCATCCTTTTTATCAAGGCACCCTTTATATTGAAAATTTCTCTCAACCCATTTGATAGTTATTAAATTTAAGTAGACCCGCCCTTTCTTAAGCATGTGGTGCATACAGTGTTAGATCTTCTTACTGGTCAAGGATTATCTATATATGTTGTATTCACTATATGAATATATAGATGAAAGTCCATCAATTCCTTAAAGAAATTTCTGTATGAAATAGGACTAAATTAGGTAAATAATATAACAAACCTAATATGATATCTCCTTCCAGCTAGATGGCTGGCCCAGTATCCAGATTTCCAAAATCTAAACCCATCCATTTCTCTTCTACTGTCACAAAATGGTGTGTACCCATAGGGGGCGCCATTTAGATCTAAATCGACAAGTTCTTGTAAATCTGCCCTGACAATTTGATCAGCATCAACAAATAAAATCTTTTTGACATCTAGTGGGAATAGCACATCAAGGAAAAGAATTTTGTACCTGAAAAAACCCAAACAAGAACATATTATTAATAGTAACTGTTATAGAAGACATTTTGTTAACTTATTAATATGAGGGGTGTTCCAGCAAAATGAGTGGAAATTGGAAAATTTCAAAATTTGAGTTCATTACATGTTTAATTCTCTATATTATCTCAGCTTATGAATGATACATAATGTGTCACCTTTTCTTTAAAGATCGAAATCCAAGCTAATGCAGTCCAATGAATATCTGGTAATAAAAATTAGCTGTGAATCGAGTTTAATGTTACTGATTATTATAGTGTATAATATCAAAATTTGATCAATTAACAGTAAATAATTACACTTCCCAAACTGACCTTTAAACCTAGAGATATAGGTCAATGTTTAAGCAGGAGCACCCCTCATGTAATTTGATGCAACTTAAGCTATTCTACATACAGACACTTGCAAATTGTGCTTCTTATTGGCCAGTAACACATCATTCTACCAAGTGGTAACAAGTACTTCGAGTCAGGGGCATTTGTAGTCTTTTTAGACCTACTTCAATAGTTGTGCCAAAAGTGATTTTTCACTTTTATCAAGTACTCCGTACCATAAGCTGTCCATTACAACTTGTTTCCAAAATTGTAGAGTCGTTTGTCATCAAATGAGGGCACTTTTCAAAATGGCCTCCAAAATTGATTAAAATGCATAAAAATTTCAATAAAAATGTTATCAGCCATTGGGGTTTGAGAAAGTAATTAAATTGTATCTATTAAATGTACAAGCATGTCGCTTGTAAGAACAATTTCAAAATTGTAGAGTCGTTTTTCGTCAAATGAGGGTGCTTTTCAAAATGGCTTCCAAAATTGACTACCTATATTCAGCGGTATCCGTGTTGCAGATGTAGTAAGGCAGATAGGTAGCTGGGAGCAACATCACTTAAGGCTTTATATACATATAAAACAATTTTGTACACAATTCTCTTTCTGACTGGAAGCCAATGAAGTTCACACAGCAGGTCATTAGAGGACCGGTCACGCCCACATGCCAAAACTAGCAAACGAGTGAGACCGGCCTCGCGCGCCCAATAGAGGAGCAAGTACGCATACTCCAGGCAGGAAAGCACCAGTCCTCTAACGACGTGCTTTTCAATTTTTAACTTTTCTAGACATTGTTGTCACCTTACCCCCATATCATTCTCTGCTTCTCCGTCTGTTGATGCAGCCATCGAGGCCATTTATATTGCACTAATTCATATTCAAAACCATATTCTTTTGCCATATATGGAATAAAATCCTGTAAGAAAAAGATATTGGTAAATTTTGTTTGATGCTGTTAGTGACAAATCAGTAAAAAAGGTAAATAGAGCCAATGTTAATAAAATAGTTGCATTTAACATTACACAGCAGCACCTATGATTGAGATCTAGTGCCGCAAAATTCAACATGGCACATTGCACAATAGACTACCTTGTATGTCCAATAAGGCCAAAAAAAAATTGTTGTGTTGCCCTCAGCGACCAACCCTATTCAAAAATTTAAAAAAAATAAAATAAAATAAAATAGGGTCAGGAAAGCACCCAATTTTGCTCAGATTCTGTGTTTTTTTGACAAAATATTTTGAAAATAGTGGAAAATGCACCCAAATTTCATAATTTAGGTGCTTTTAAAAAAAATTATTTAAAAAAAAATATTTTCCGACCGACTGACTCATTTTTTCAGAAATTCCACTTGAGGGCAACACAACAATTTTTTTTCTTGGCCTAATACATGCAGTCTGAAAGTACCCAATACCTGTGTATCCTGCACAGTTGACCAAATGCAATGTGGGACAAATGAAAGAGGGGGGGGGGTTACACCCCTCAATTTTTCAAACCGAACCCTCAATGAACTTGATTTTGGTATAAACAGGTAGTATTGTCCTCCCCTATTCCTAGCATAGCAAATCATTGGAAATGGCCAAGGCATTACATAATTATTTTCAAAATGGTGACATAATATCATGGGTATTCAACAAAGTCTACATGATACATCCACCTTTGTCACCCTATGGTATCCCCTATTTTTTCATCAAAATGATCACAAAAGATGAACAAGAGAAACTACTTACTTTAAATATTGGTGACAAATAGTTTTTGAGAAACCAGAATTTGACGGGTGACTTTGTGTTTTTCAATACACTCAACATCATTATCCTGAAACAACAAGAAAAGAAGTAGATTATGAATGAATTCAAATAAATATGTACTGTATAAGGACTCTCGACACTGCCGCCGCAAAGTATTTTATTTTAAGCCATACCTCAAGAGGCGTTTATCTGACTTTCATAATTTTTTGACAGAATCTATATTTTATAATTATGTATAGAATCAAAGCAGAATTGCACTCAATGCATTTGAAAATATGGTGTGAAATGCATATTTGCCACTTTAGCCTGCACTTATAAAATAGAGTTCAAATACATTTCTGCACATTTGTTTTGAAAACTTATAACCTGAAAACATTGTAAAAAACATATTTGTTTCCACGATGATAATAAGGTTATGAATAATTGATCAGTTACATTCTAGTGAGAGTTGTATTTGCAGTGTATTTGTATGTGGTGCATGAAATCAACAATTTTTATGGTAATGGAAGATCAAATATCAGAAGAAACATTGATTTATATATAATGAATAAATAAGTCACCTATACAAGCATGAATCTTTGATGATTATTAGGTCGTTTGATATAAAAAATGAGGTTTCTTAACCGTTTTAATTATGTGGAAATAATTTCCAGCCAGTGTATTTGTGGTACAACAATTAATTATACATTTATGCAAGATACTGATTTTGTCAAGGGTAAGTTGTCAACTTGCTTGTTTTTCATATCACCAGGAGAATGAATTTGGTTGCATATTTTTTGAATACAAAATAGTTTCTGCTAGCTGCTTAGCCTACTCAATGCATCTCCATGGCATTACACTCTTATATTGTCTCTAGTATAAACAAGTAAGAGTTCTGTAAAGTGTAGTAGGGGCATGATTATCTTGATTTTGATTCATTGGTGTGCAAATGTTGTGACATAAATCCAGTAAAAACAAGAAAATTTGATCACAAGCGAGAGAAAATTAAGATGACGTTTTTTGAAAAGCTCTTTGGGAGGTTTGCAATATATTCATGAGTTTGCTGTGTTATTTTAACACGATAGTCGTGTTTTGACTTAAAACTTCCTCCTTTCATGAAAATATGCAGCGACAGAAGAGCCTTCACCAAAAAATTTACCGCATTTTCAATGGGTTTGTGGCGACATATTCTGCTTCGAAGGTTCAACCAAAGTTACTTTGAGCAGAGTGAATGAAGTACATTAGGCCAAAAAAGAAACAAGTCTGTTTCCAGTAGGAATACGCTTTTTCTTTTTGTTTAAACATTCTTGAAAAAACAATGCTCACCGTGTTTTTGAGAGCTGATTGCTCAATGCATCACTTTTTCCCAAATTTGTACGTTGAACATTTGCAAAATTATAGCCTAGTTCAGAAATCAAAAGGGATCTGAATTGAAGTTCATTTGTTTTCATGTAGTCCAATGATACCAGTAAGCTTTTTTCAGGAATATTTATTTCCCCACTTTTGGGATTTGTCATTTTCGTCAGTATATTTATTTCTATTTTTTACACAAATTTAAGACAGAAAAAAAGCTAAGCGTAATTAAAGACTGTTAAAAAGGAATGCGCGCAGGTCACAGGAAACAGACTTGTTTCTTTGTGGCCTTACAATGAAATTTTACTCCTATTAACTAACCAACGATTGTTTACCTTAGAAATCTTTCATACAAGTGACCAGATGCAATGGAAAATATGTTGATAGTTTCTTCACCAGCCTCTTTCTGTTTCTTTCCTGACCCACTCGCAAAGCTGGAAATATAACTAGAAGTGTCATACATGTGCAGGAAATGTGTGAAAGATGTTAGTATCAGAGAAATAAATCAGGGGTAGGTTGGGTACAATCTGGATTGTTGGAAAAGTTGGAAATATGTGACCCGTCATATCGGAAGGTAAATTACAAGATACGGGTCATTGAAGCTGCGCATACTTAAAAATCACATCCAAGGTGGAATTTCTAATTTCATCAGAAACATTAATTACTTTTGAAGTGTATCCTATCATATTAATCAGGTTCCAACATCCAAAACATAAGAAAAATGTGCTAAAAGACAAGATAAAAATCCTCTCTCCATTAAAGTTTTATTTAGTACAAAAATTAAACTTGATTTTCTCAGAACTATAGTTTTCTGAATCAGCACGTTGCCTTTTGCCAATTTGGATGTAATTTTGCAACCGAACATCCAATAACCAAAAGTAAGGTGTCATTCTATAAAGCTTAAAATCTCAGCTTTTAGATGAGACCAAATATCAATTTTGATTTTGGGACCCTTAAGGTACCATTCGATATGGCGGGTCACATATAACTAGATGTATCAATGTGTGGGGGATGTGTGAAAGAGATTAGGCAAAAAAAAGGTTTGTCTCAGAAACCTGCGCGCATTGTTATGGGAACATGAATTTAGTGCGTCGTAGAGCTACGCACTAGTCTTTCTCTTTTCTTTTATCAAGAGGGCCAGCGATCACCCGCCGTTCAGTTTACTGTCATTTGCTGTTGCAATTTTACTTGAATTTTAAGTTTTATTTCAACTGTCAAGACTTCCCATAGTTAAAACAGGCAGGATCATACTTAAAAACTGGGCACTTTACACACATAAGTTGGGCGATCAAAATTTTAGAGTGTTAAATAAAAGAAGAAGAAAATATTGCATACCGCATAGCTAATTTCCTAAAAAAAACATAAAAGAATAATATAATTGCATACCGCCTAGCTTTTTTTGCAAACGGTTTCTGAGACAAACCTTTTTTTCTTGGCCTTAGTAACAAAAAAATAAATCAGGGATAAAAGGGGGTGTTCACAATCTGAATCATTGGCAAAGCTGGAAATATAACAAGATATGTCACACATGTGCAGAAGATGTACAAAAAAGATTAGTAACAAAGAAATAGATCAGGGATGGGGGTACAATAAGAATAGTTAGCAAAGCTGGAAATATAACTAGAGGTGTCAAAGATACGTGGGGATGTGTGAAACAGATTAGTAACAAATAAATGAATCAGGGGTAGTGGGATTCAAAGACCATGGGATGTTGCATTATTTACAGGCAGGAGTGGACATCCGGGCGTTTTGTTTACATCCGGGACGTTTGTCCAAATAGCACGGTGAAAACAATTCCCGACTTCCCATTCAACTCAATGGAGAAAATGCCAGCTCGTGGAAACTTTGATTAATTTTAGCAAATTTTCAAAATATTTCGATTCCAAAATCACATGAAATGTGTAGTATTCAAACCGCAACAAAATGACAAACAGCTCATCATTTGACAAGTTTCCTTCTCCCTAAGAAAGAAAGAAAATGAAGGAATGCCTGGCTGAAGTATTGATTGTTTTCACACGAGTTATTTTTAGATCATTGTGCTGCCCCGGTGCTGCGTATGACGTAGGTCCGCTTTGCTCTATAAATTTCATTATCATGCTCAGTGATGCTTGAGTCAAGATGAAGCTTCCATTCCACATTTGGTCAGACCTTGATGTCTTAAATAAAATTACAATATACAAAACTAGATGACATTCCTGACTGTCGCTCAAAAATATTTTTGGGATCCCAAGAAATAAACTTGATTCCAATATAATAGGGCAAAACAGGGTGTATCACAGTGAGCCTACTTACTTTGATATGGAGTCCCATATACCACCTCCTTGTTTGCTAGGCTCTTCACTGGGTTCTGATAATAATGACTCCATTTCCCAAGAAATAAATTTGATTCCAATATATAGGCAAAACAGGGTGTATCAGAGTGAGCCTACTTACTTTGATATGGAGTCCCATATACCACCTCCGCCTTGTTTGCTAGGTTCTTCACTGGGTTCTGATAATAACGACTCCATTTCTTTGCCTGGCTTTTTGCTAACCTGGAAAAACATATCACATAGAAAAGAGGATAGATATGTATGAAGACAGCAAGAATTATGAGACATATTGATAATAACCCTACATTGAATAAGCAATTAAACTATACAGAGATATTTTGTCATTTTCCTTGAAAATTGGTTTTTTTGTCAGACCTTTGGGTGTTGTAGATTCAAAGTACTAACTTGCTGGTTGATTTAAGAGGCACCCTGTATGATGTGCTCTAACAACTTGAGCTGCTGGTTTCAGGCATGAGAATGATTTTTCATGAAAATATCTGAATTTGGTAACATTTAACCAAAAAAACTAAAATGGTTAAATCAAGCCCCAAATTATCTGAATTTGGATGAATTTAGATGACAAAATATAAGAAATCAGATAATTATCTGAAAATTCTCATGCCTGTGGTTTTCAATTTTATCTCTGATGACCTAATTTCTAATTTTGTCACACCTGTTTTTTTGACGATATTTCTGAGGCATTCATCTCATAGGTTGGTAAAGGTGGTATATATATATCATCGTTAGCATCACATACCGGTCTATATGACATTTTGATAAATTGATTACTACATATCTACCAAGTTACAGGCCTTAATTTAGCCTAATTAACAAGAAATAATCAATTAATTTTGGTCTATATGTGTTCTATTTAAATTTAGCGTTTCACAAACTGTGCTATATGCCAAGGTTGGCAAAAATCACGATTTTTTTAAAAAAATCAAAAAAATCGATTTATTTGATTTAAATCGATTTTTTTGATTTT
>JXSR01S009453.1:62350-72661 GCA_000969725.1 Ophiothrix spiculata
TGTTGCTAACAATCACAAATCATTAAAACCCGTCTCACCTTTTGAGAGGCATTTCTGAGGCTTTATCTCTTGGATTCATTACGACTCTCAATCTACAATTCAAACTCTGACTCAGAACCAGCAATACATGGCTCCATTTTTGGCAATCACGCGTGAGTGGGTCCAGTATGGCTATGATGTCAAATGAGGGCTCGTCGGAGGAATGAGGCTCCAATGTCAACACACTGTAACAATAAAAACCAGTATTTTACAAAACAAATATATGCTTATTACAAGATAATTTGTTCCAAATTTATAATTTCAAATGAGTGGTTCATTTTTGTTAAAGCTATTTTGGGTTTATAATTCATTCCACAATATAACAATCAAAAAATAATGTCAGCCTTTAGTAAAAATCACTGATTACAGGCACAAGGTTAACTTTTGTTTTTACAAAATAGTAAAAATTCAAAACATCTGATCCAAATCAAGTTGGGAGTTTAAAAATAGGAAATAAAGAAGCTTCCAATTTTTTTTTATTTATGGCAATACTATTTTGACACATTTATGGATCGCTTTAAAATAGTAGTAAATATGTGCCCCGTCATATGTAAAGGTACATTAATACCGGCATAGTAAATTACGAGATACGGGCCATTGAAGCTAAGCAGAGTCAAAAATCACGTCCAAGGTCGAATTTCTAATTTCATCAGACAGGTTATCATTGAAGTGTATTCTATCATATTAATCAGGTTCCAACATCCAAAACATAAGTAAAATGTCTTAATAACTTAGCTAAAAATCCTCTCTCCATTCAAGATTTACTAAGTACAAAAACTTTAAACTCGATTTTCTCAGAACAATAGTTTTCCGAATCAGCTTGATGCCTTTTACCAATTTGGGTGTAGCTTCGCAACCGAACATCCAATAACCAAAAGCAAGGTGTCATTTTAAAGCTTAAAATCTCAGCTTTCAGATGAGACCAAAAAATCAATTTTGATTTCGCCGACCTTAAAGTACCTTTCGATATGACGGGACACATATGTAGAACACTGGCCAACAGGGCTGTACGAATGGCATGTAAACCAGGGGCAAACACGATCACTGTCCCGATGTCAGATCAAATTCACGTTTCGTCCCGAGGAATTTCAAAATGATGGGATAAACTAGGGGCAAATGAAACTGACTCAGGGAAATATTTTGAACAAAAATGGTCGGAGGAAAACTAATGAAATTTGTTTGTAATGCGTGTGTAGCGTGCACAAAAAATGGTTAATTTCAGCTATAATTCATAAAATTCACACAAAAATTGGTTTCTTTTGACTACAAATTGACATGAAATCATTTTATATTAAAATTATCAATAGCGGGACGATAAGTTTACTCAAACTAACAACAGGACAGTAATCTCAGGACAGAAATTTATTAAATAAATATAGAAACAATATTTTGATTTTTGTCCCGCTATTCCGAACTAGAGGAAACAAATGCCCCTTTACCCCTGCTTTATAAGGCCCTGCTAGCCAATAATATAAAAGTGAATTGAGTATTAGTTGTTCAATACTAAGCCTACATATATTTAAAGTGTAATGAGAATCTACATGCCTGTGTTTTTCATCAAGGTACTGTAATTCTTTGCGGTTTTCCGACCGTGGCGTACCAGCAACCAATGAATCCAGCTTCATAACCAGGTCACTGAGTTGATCTTTATCACCAATCTTGCTCACCTTGGTCATCTTTACCTACAGATATAAATGACATACAAACAACAAACACATTGGCTCAAACTTTTTCTTTCTTTCTTCTTTCTTCTAATATTGTGCAACCTCGTATGCTTGAGGATATAACGCACAGGCAGATTTTGAAGTCCAGAAACTGACTAAAACATGGTTGGGAACAGTCAGGGGTAGAATACCCTGCTCTTTACGATACTGGCTGCAATTACATGTACAGGTATGACTCTTCTGTAAATTGGACCGATGGCTTTATGTCCCCTCCGAAGGGAGACAATCTCTCATGAAATATTTACCCATCTCATACTTCATGTGAGGAGCAAAGTAGATCTAGAATATCTGCCAAGTGCTACAACCAAGTCAGATACACGTCTAAGCAAAGATTCTGAGATTCCGAAATTCCATTTCAGCAAGTGCCCACACCGGGAATCGAACCTGGGCCTAATTTTTACAAGAGTCAAATCTAGACATACACTTTGTAATCCTCTATAACAAGAAAAAAAAGGAATATATACCTTGTGTACAACATCATCAGCTGACGTGGCCCGGAGTAGTTTCTCAACAAGAGTAAAATCTGGACCAATGAATTTCTCCTCATGCTCAAATGGACCAAAGATTCTACCATTGGCAATGATTGCTCTCTGTCCAGGCGATAGACCTAACACTCTCCCACTGTATAGTTGCTGTGATTCTAAGAAGGACATGTCGTCACTGTTGAAGAGTTTATTGAATGCATCCATGTTCATTCCCTGAAAGAGAAATGGTTTTGAACAAATTGTAGTTTTCAAAATACTTTTAACCCTTTCGGATTCGAATTAATTATCAGGTTCCATTTTTGGAGTTTCAGGTCTATAAGTATCTGTTATCACAATTACCATGGTATGCATGTTATGCCAAATCTCTTTTTCTGAGGATTTAGAGGACATTTAAAGCTTTAAATGATACCAAATTTGATACTATAGGTTGTTATTGGTTTAGTCCAAAGACTACAGAACGCTTCGGCCCGTCTTGTCACGCTGACTAAACGCAGAGATCACATCACTCCAGTGTTACAAGATCTCAATTGGCTGCCTATATCTAAGCGCATTGAATATAAGATCCTCCTTCTGGTGTTTAAGACTTTCCACGATCACTCTCCTGCATATCTTGCTAATTTGCTCAGCCGCTATACACCACCTCGCACTTTCAGATCCTCATCTCAAGTCTCTTTTGGATTTCCTACGCAGCGTCCAATAACACATTTCTATGGACAAAGATCATTCTCTGTTTCTGGACCAAAACTCTGGAACAATCTGCCTTTAATAATCAGGAACGCCGCTCCAATTATGACTACTAGTCAGTTCAAGCGTACTCTAAAGACTCTACTTTTTGAAGACTATTTTCAGTGACTGTATGAGAAATTACCTATAACTTTCCAAATTTTCTCCTTTGTACATGATTCTGTTTGTAACAATTTGTATTTGTAAAGATTGTATATTTCTTAGGTTTTGTTACAAGTATGTACAGCGCTCAGCGGCTTCTTTGTTATGAGCGCTCAAAAATCTCACATTGTTATTATTATTATTTTATTATTGTTTCATTTTGAAGGTATGAACATTTTTATTGTGGTATTTTTAAAATATTTCTTGATTAGCTAGAAAAGCTCAGGTGCTCTATGGATCTGAAAGGGTTAATTCCAAGAGAATAACATTTTAATGATTAATCCTAATGATTTTTTCTAATTCATTCATTCATTTATGCTACAAGACTTACATTGACTTCAAATTCCTGAACATTGGTTGTTCCTTTGCTGATGCTATCATAATTAGACTGTTTCAGTAGCTTTGTGATAAAATTCTTGGCATAGTTGCGATTTTGCGACTCCTGCACAGCGTATACCGCCCTCGCTAGCCAGTGTGTCTCCTTGTTGGGTGCAATGGATGGGTTGTGAATCACACCAACTCTGACATCATTAGATGATTTCTGACAATAAAAAGATAATAGTTTTATGTCAATACTCTTAGTTATCCCCTGTTTGTTCATACAATATGGAGAGATATCCATGGCTGGGTGCTGTATCACATGAAGCCAAAATGAATGTATCATTTATAAGATGAACATTTATATGATAAACTTAAAATTATATTAAGAGTAATTATATCAAGAGTTTAAAGTAATGTCTACGCAATACAGGAACACATTGCATCATATATAAGGTATAAAGAGTACATTATGCAATATAACTACGCAATAAAGAATATATTGTGTAAGATGTGCATTTCACTTATGTCTGGATGAAAAATAGGACTTTAACGATCCTTCGTGGCTACAAAAAAATGTAAAACTTCCAAAAACTCATCAGCTGATTTTAGAAGCTTTGTAAGCACAAGTTTAGTGATATACACTCTGGTCACATATAATCCATTTCCTTAATGGTCTCAGATTGGCACAGAAGGTCACACATTGTGGCAAGGCTTTTCAAAACATGAAGGAAAAAAGAGGGTTTCAATTTCCAAATTACCACATGTTTAATAGCATCTTGCAGCAGCTGCCTGCCAGGTTTAGTGGCAAAGTCACATACAATCCACTTTGTAATTGGTCTTAGTGAAGACTCGTCTGCATACAGGATAAAAATGAAATGAGAAAGTGAATAGATGATCGGTTACCAATACATTCTTTGACTCCGCAGGCTGAAATGGTTATCTAGATGACAGTGTCACCTGACAAACCATTTCAAGAGCCACTGATATATGGTAGACAAGTTTTTAAGGTCTTTTTTCATATTTTAGTGACAATGTGTTAAATAAAATAACATGTGGCAGCCATTGCAGATACAACTTTGTTGCATTCACATGAGGATGAGTCCTTACCTCTTTTCGTGAGATATTTCAGATTGGCCATCATAGCAGCAGTCATTCCAGATGAACTAAGGCTGTTGAAATTGGTGTTGTTTACAGAATCTGAAAAACATATGTATACTACATAATTGAAAACACATATGTGACCCGTCATATTGAAAGGTACCTTAAGGTCGACATAATAAATTACGAGATACTGAAGCTGAAAATAGTCAAAAGTTACTTCCAAGGTCGAATTTCTAATTTATCAGAAATGTTACCTTTGAAGTGTATTCCATCATATTAATCAGGTTCCAACATTCAAAACATAAGACAAATGTTTTAAAAACCAAAATAAAAATTCTTTCACCATTCAAGTTTTACCAGTTCAGAAACTTTAAACTTGATTTTCTGTAAACTACCTAAAGCAAGGTGTCATTTTAAAGCTTAAAATATAATCTTTCATGAGACCAAATTTTTTTAATTTTTGGACCCTTTAAGGTATCTTTCGATATGATGGGTCACATATGATTGCAACACTCAAAAGGAAATAATGGAGATGGTATAAACCTTTTCAAAACAGAACTTTTTGAGAATTTCCAAAGCACATTTTACACTTCCCGACAGTTGCCTACAGAAAGAGTGCCTCATTAACACAATCCCATAGACCAAGTTCACATTCACGTTAACTCATTGCGTTCAAATTTGAACTTGTAATAGACTTAGCACTAGAGATGCACTTTTAATATATGAGGCGCCCTTGGGAGATGTGCAATTTTAAGCTTACTCAGCTAATTTCAAATGGAAATGTTACTCTTTCTGTCAGTGAGTCTATGGTACCACCAGCCATGTTTGGGTCTGGATATAATAAAGGGTTTGCACGTGACGTCAACGTACTCACAACGTCACTTTCAAGAGCAGGCAAATAAAAAGCCCCATCACATTAAATCTTTTAGCAGTATCACGATACCAGATCACAACTAATGATGACAAGAATATACAGAACATTTATTTAGTTTTAACGTTCAAGTCATAATTTGAAGTCAATCACAAGTTACAGCTGATTTTTATGTCTTGTTTACATCACAAACTACTATTGCACTGAAAATGCAATAAAATTTGTAGGCCGGAAAATTTTGTTGACAAAACGTGCATATAAATGAGCTTGTACATGATTGGTTTAAAAAGAAAATCAAGAGATCTGACGTTCCGAAGATTTCCGAATGGATTTTGGAAATGTCTCTTACATATTTAGATTTGGTGCAAAAATAAACAGTAGTAGTTAAAATCTTATCTGGTTGCTAGGCTAAGTCTACAATTGTATTGTCTCCTGATAAAGCCCCAAAAAATTGTTGTGTTGATCTTTTCAGACCACCCAGAATTTTGGCAAATATCGGGTTTTTGATTTCTTTTACAATTTGTTTTCAATTAAACTTACCGTTTCCAGCACAGAAACTCACAATAAATGTGTTAAATTAACAAATCTGTGGTGTCCTGTCAGAAATAACTAAAAAATGATCTTGCTATGTCATCATTTGACTTTAATATGCATTGCTTTTAGAGATTGTAAAGATCAAAATCTCCTTCAGGAAAAGTAAAAAAAAAAAAAGAATTCCGACCGACCGCAAAACCTTTTCCCCAAAAGGGCAACACAACAATTTTTTCTTGGCCTTATACTCTTGGATTAAGTCTAGGCATCACTTTGGGCTTACCTGGTTGCCGGGCTAAGTCTACAATTGTATTGTCTCCTGATAACATTCTTGGGTTAAGTCTAGGCATCACTTAGGGCTCTGGTTGCCGGGCTAAGTCTACAATTGTATTGTCTCCTGATAACATTCTTGGGTTAAGTCTAGGCATCACTTAGGGCTTACCTGGTTGCCGGGCTAAGTCTACAATTGTATTGTCTCCTGATAACACTCTTGGGTTAAGTCTAGGCATCACTTTAGGCTTACCTGGTTGCCGGGCTAAGTCTACAATTGTATTGTCTCCTGATAATACTCTTGGGTTAAGTCTAAGCATCACTATAGGCTTACCTGGTTGCCGGGCTAAGTCTACAATTGTATTGTATCCTGATAATATTCTTGGATTAAGTCTAGGTATCACTTTAGGCTTACCTGGTTGCCGGGCTAAGTCTACAATTGTATTGTATCCTGATAATATTCTTGGATTAAGTCTAGGTATCACTTTAGGCTTACCTGGTTGCCGGGCTAAATCTACAATTGTATTGTCTCCTGATAATATTCTTGGATTAAGTCTAGGCATCACTTTGGGCTTATCCATTAGCCACTCCAATATGTCTGTTTGATCACCAATTTTACCCTGAAATTGAAATCAATGGCATAAAGGATATAAAGTTTTTTAAGTTTAGGGATAACACCTTATCAAAGATTAATCCCAGTGCTAAGCCATTGCTGCGAGGTATGCTAGCCTTGCAGTATAAGCGCCAAACTTAAGTCTATTTTAAGTATCTTCTAACTAAGTTATAAGAAAAAATCTACCTTCTAGAAGAGAAAAATTAAATATTGGGGAAATATTGGAGCACTCTATTTAGTCATCGCACGGTTAGTTTCAAACCAGTTTCATGGATGCGCATGCCACTCTGGAGACTCTTAAAAAAGGACATCACAGGAAAATCAGCATACCTGGCTCAGCTAGAGCATTTAAAGGAGCATGGTCTGATTGGTTCAACCTTTTTCAATCTTTTTGAGATTTTGGTACCAAAATATTGGTCATATTTTTCTCATGACCCATGTGAAAAATTATGGCTAAGCTATCTACCGTTTTGGAGATATGCGTGAAAATGGGGCTAATTATGTATGGCAGCAAATGAAGGTTACCCATTTAAATCCTAGTGAGAGTCTTGCAATCGTAGTGTATTCTGCATACATTTGACAATAACCTACCTGATATACTGCTCTCTGTACATCTGGAGTATTCTGCATAATGGAGGACACCACCGCTTCCTCAAAGTTGTCTGGTTCCAACTACATAACAGGGAGGTTAAAAAGTGCAAGATAAAGATAATGAAAATCTTGGGTTTATTGGCTTATCCAATGTCATAGATGAAACCATAAATCGGCATACAAAACAGAATGATAATTAATGGGATAAATGATTTACTAAAGAATGAAAAACATTCCCTCTCTAAAACAACATCAATGAAAAAATAAATATAAGGTTCATTTCATATATTGATAAGAATTTTAAACTGAGCAACCACACTACATATATAAATGACAGTCAGCGAAAAAATCACTGACCATCAAGGATTCGAACCTGGGACCTTGGCATTACTAGCGCCATGCTCTACCAATTGAGCTTATGAGTCAGATGGGAAAGAGCGGTCGATTTTATATCTATATACCTTCAATTCTAACCCTGTTCCTCTTACTTCCTCTCATTTGAGATACATACAGATCTGCAATTTATTATGACAGCAATTTTCAGTTCCCTTGGAAGTGGAACCAACAACTCATCATGTGAGTGCAAGAAAGTCGTATCTGCAATAGCTGCTATTTGTCGTAAATTTGGTTTGCACACTGTCTAATCTCCAATCTTGGGTCAGTCACCTGAAGAACCATTTCAAGAACCACTGACATAAGACAAGGAATTTTTGAGGGATTTTTCACATTGATGTGACAAGGAATAAAATAAATATAATTTAGGGCAGCTATTGCAGATACGACTTTCTTGCACTCACATGACAACTTACATCAGTCTTTGAGAAAGGCACACCATTCAGCAGAACTTGCGGTAAGGATCCCAGGGCAGTCCTCTCAAAGAACGCTGCACCATGCTGGAATAATAGCAAAAGAGAAATATGCCTAGACTTGTTTCATTTAGGAATTCAAACATGCTACAGAGTTGTCCATCACAAATTAACAATATATTCATTCGTCTACATACTATTATCACACTTTTCAACCACCCAAGTTTGATAAAAATATGTCAATGCATGGGATGCACAGTTGTTGATTTGTGATGAATGAATACCTTTCAACAACGGAAATCTTCCTGAAAACTTAAGTATTGAGAATGAAATTAAATTCATATTTTCGTAATTTAACAGATATCTTTGTAACATACTTCGCAACATTTAAAGCAAAATGGTAGTTTTTGAATGTCCACAGGGCATATAGTTTCCAAAATATGCCAAACCAGAACAGTTTGCACAAATTATGCAAATTAGATACTTAATTAGCATATTTTGCACTTAAATCGCAGTTGGCACATGTTCAGCCCTAACCCCGCCCACATATCAAATAACATTGCCATATGGCATACAGGTTTTGAAAAAAAGATGCCAAATAAAACAAATACCAGAAATTCGGGAGTAAAGGGACAAGAACCAAACAATTATAGACCAAATAAACATTTATTGGACAATTTAAACAAAAATCCATGGTAGAGGTTGCATTCACAAACAATGGGGCCCCGTGTACTCTGGATTTTTGTTTACATTGTCGAATAAATTATTGTTTGGCCTGTAATTCAATGAGGTCTATTACTTACAGAACGTTTGTCATCAAAGTCTGATCCAATCCCTATAACGTCTTCAATATCTTCGCCAGCAAATAATTTCTCAAAGGCTTTAGAAACATGATCTACAGTGATTGGTTTGCCCTCTGCTAAATTGTGGATCTATCATAAGAACAAAATAAAGTAGAATTAGAAGAATTCACTTGGGCAATCAAAAGACAGTACATATAAAAAGAAACGGCCTATATTTAATTTTTATATAGGTCAAAGTGCCCATCGCTCTTTGGAAGCAATTGGGCCAGATTCCAATTTGTGTTATATTTGCGATGAGGGAATTACCACACCTCCTACACTGCAAGTCTGTTACCTTCCCAGCAAGAAGAATAACAGCACTTATTGACACATTGAGCCCATAACGGTAAGTATCTTGCTCAAGGCCACTACACACACCACCCACCAGGCCATGCATGTCCAATTACGAGGGTCATTCAGAAAGTTGTACCTGTTGAATCATGAATTTTGTTCTATTAAAGGTAGCTACTTGAAAATTTGCACAAATATAGCTAAGAGTGTCATCTACACATGGTAAAAAATTCATATCAATATATATTCTAGATTTCTGTATGTGATCTGAAAACCGAAGTAAGTTTCGGTACACCGGAAATGCTGAAATATCTAAAATGACATTGCACCTCAAACTATATGTGCAGCTAATGTATGAACAACCATCTGTGTAACCAGAATTTATGTAAGTTACAAAACAAATTTGAAATGAGAGTGTACCTATAGTCTAACAAGTTCGTTAGTTATTTGTCACTGATGAAATAAACTTGTGACTGATAGAAATATCCAGAATCCCAATATTTGAAAGGATGTCCTGTACACTTTCAGGTTACGTATATCAGCATAGTGTGTTTCTCTATAGCGTGACTTTTCCAAGTGCGTTTTTATGTGTAAACAACAGTTAAAGGTACTACACTATATGTTGTTTTACTAAAAAAATTGAATTAGCTTCCCCTTGGTATCTACTATGAAAATATTTTTGACCATTATTTGCAGCTTTTTAATCATACCGTATAATTGTTTGTTTCTTCTTATGTTGTATAAAATTTTCAATGTAAAGCAATACTACATGACTATATTATGGCCTTTTAAATTCACTGTACTTGAGCCACTTTTAAAAATGTTGAACATATTTTGACCGTTTCAGATGGTCACAAGTCAGAAACTGGTCCACCCAATATGGTGGAGCTGTTTCACGGTTCCCTTTTTAAAAGTATGTTTTATGTTTTTTTTAATACTTC
>JXSR01S009455.1:17407-30753 GCA_000969725.1 Ophiothrix spiculata
GTTGGACAAAGTCGCATACACCTCCTCTGCACCTTTTCTAAGGCATTAATATCTTGTTTAGCAATTGGATTCCATACGACCGAGGCATATTCTAAGATCAGTCGTACGATTGCTTTATATAAAATAGTTATCTTGTCTTAGTTGAAAGAACTGAAACATCTCTTGACCATACCAATTCTTTGGTTGGCACGTTTACAAATGTGCTTAATATGATGGGACTTAAATTTGTATTTTTTGTTGTAGAGATGCAAATGATGCAGTATATGGGAGAGATGGGTATGACTACGATGGATACCGACTAAGAGTTGAATTCCCTAATGGAGGCAGAAGAGGGTTTGGAGGTGGTGGTGGAGGTGGTGGTGGTGGAGGAGGCGGCGGTGGAGGAGGCGGTGGTGGTGGCGGCGGTGGACCAAGCGGAGAAAGGCGGAGAGGAGGAGCACCACCAATGAGATCAGATTACAGGTGTTTTGTAACAGGTAATGAAATACAGTTAGGCCTAGTGGGACTTTCTGGGTAATTTAGAACTCAGGTACCCTACTTAACTTTTGGGTGGGTACACGGTTACCCTAACATTTAGATTAATGGGTTGATTGGAATATCATAAAATATATGTCATCTTCCGATTATATCAAAACTTTTGAAATTTTACCTCTATGTGCAATCAGATTTATGGTTCTTTAAGCAACTTGAGAACATTTTTTTGCAGTTAATCACTGCATCATGGATTTTCATACTCCCAATAGGTTAATGGTACATGTTACAAATTCCAAACCGTTCTTGCAAATGTGCTTGCATGAAAGTGTGTCATTTTATTATCGTCAGGGCCCTGACAGTAACTACAACATAGTAGCCTATGGGAAATTTTAAAATGCTGAATACCTTGTAACTTGAAGACAAAAGATGGAATCAATTTATTATAAAAGCATTCATTTATGTTGTAACCTTCTTTGTGGTTAACTCGAAAAGAGGTGAGGTTTTCATCACATCAGAATTATGAATTGCACCTTTAAAGGTTAATGTATCCCAACTTGATTTTCTTTTTTGAGTTTTGATTTTCTTTGTTTGTCCCATAGGGTTACCTCCTTCAGGTAGCTGGCAAGACCTTAAGGACCACATGAGGGAGGCAGGTGATGTGTGTTATGCTGATGTGTACAGAGACGGCTCTGGGGTGGTGGAATTCCGACGAGAGCATGATCTCAAGTATGCTGTCAGAGTTCTTGACGACACCAAATTTAAGTCGCATGAGGTAAGTTTGAGGTACCGGGGGAGAGGGGGCTACTGACAAGTATGCTGTCGAATTCTGAACGACTTTAAATTTTAACTTTATGAAGTAAGTTTCAGGTATTGGGGGGGGGGGGGGGGGGCGACTGACCCCTATTGGTATACACATGGATGGGGGAAAAAACAGTAAAAGGGAAAATTTTCCTGACCAACAAAGAAAGAACTGCAATTGTTTTGGGGTCTAAAAACACTGATTTTCAACAAAAAGGGATGTTTTTTGAAGGAAAAAAAATCTTTTTGAGTTTTAGTTTAGGATGTAACATTTTGAGTAATATTGCATGCAAATCCTTAACCGATAAATAAGGGTTTGCTTGACAGGTAAAATGAAAAAAAATCCCTAGTGATGGACCAACCCTTAAAAAATAGGGCAACTAAATGCTGTCAAGAGGATTGAAATAACAATTTGTGGCACATGTGGTTGAATTCGTCACCCTCTTTAATTGAAATCAATATTCTGATGCTTCGATAGAAGGTATCAAATGAATATGTGATCAGAAAACTTATGCTAAGACAAGTAAAATACTAGGGTCCATTTCATTACTATGTTAAGCTTTCTATTTTTCTCAAGAACTTATTTTATCTTATCTTATCTTATCTCAATTTATTTTATTTTTTGATGAGTTTGTCGATATATAAACAGGCTTGTTAACAACGAATGAAATTGGTTTTGTTGACGACATTGTCGACAAAGTCACAAAAGGCTTGTCGATACCAGCCTTAGTGTATACTGATGTTGGACTCTGACATCACAATAAGAAGAGTCCAATTTTTTCCCAACAATAAAATTGTCAAAGCTTCAGAATTTTTATCGTTTTTTTTCTGGAAAATATGATTAGAATTGGTTCTAGGGTCAGTTGTATAGGTTAGATATAGGGTTATTAAGGTTAGATTTGGGGTTAGCAATAGGTTTAGAAATTTTGAGCAATAGGATTTTGGTTTAATTTTACGGTCAGGTTACCAAAATTTTACAAGTCAATTAAAAGTAATTGGGAAAAAACAGGATTCTTTTTGCTCTGTCATGATCAGAAAAATTGAAATAGCTACGTGCTGCTCACAACTACATTTTGTAAGACTCTGAAAAGGTATCTATTTCAATTTTTATGCTGTTGCTGTTCTTCTATTTGGGATTTAGTTTGAACAATTTGTAATAGACTTTTTCAAACACGACTTCCCGAGAATTTCCAAAGCTGATTTTACACTTTCCGGCAATTGCCGACAGAAAAAGTGACCCTCTAACACAATAACCAGAATGTAAAGTTCGGGTTCTCGTTACTGGTTGCGTACAAATTCGAACTTGTAATTATCTATTGTGCTGTTCTTTTGTAGGGTGAAACCTCTCATATCCGAGTCAAAGTAGACAAGCCATACCTGAGGAGCCGATCAAGGAGCTTATCACCGATCCCAAGGCGCCGCGAATCCCCAAGGTACTCCCCACGCCGTTCATACACGCCATCTCCGAGGCGACGCTCAAGATCTCGGTCATACTCAAGATCACGTTCAAGTTCTAGCTGATGAGAAAAGTCGGTGTAAACCAAGCCGAACCAATGTTGTTGTTTATATGTAGGCTACTGCGGCAAATATACCAAGGTATATATCATTCTCTCTGTCACTTTCTTAGTGTTAATGTAGGTTATACTATGTACTTGGTTTTAAGGAATGCAACTATAGACAATTGATAGGCAAATCAATTTAAAGTAATTACAGGCGGACCCAACCCATTGTTTTTTTTATTGAGAGATGCATGTATTTCATTTTGGATTTAATTTATTTGATATTTTGAACAGGGACTCTTTTGTGTGATGTATAGTGAACCAGAAATTTTGACATCTTGTCTGTATCAATCCCACAAGATTTAAACACGATTTAGCAAGTAATTACTAGCGCAATAACAGAGTAATTACCAGCATGACAAATTCTGTAAAATGCCATCTTGCATTCCTCACAAAAACAATTGTCTGTAGTTAGAAGCTGTTTGTCTTGAGTCCGATCATCAACACCATCCCTGACAACACAACGTCATGTGAGTGCAAGAAAGCCATATCTGCAATAACTGCCTTCAGTTATATTTATTTAACATCTCGTCACTAGAATGCAAAAATCACTCAAAATTATTATCCCATAGTCATCAGTGGCTCTTGAAATGGTTCTTAGGTGACACCGTCATCTTGAATTGGTTCTCCAGATGACACCGTCACCTGAAAAACTGTTTCAAGAGCCACTGACCCAAGACTGAAACTTTCTGCAGTGTGCATTTCAAGTTTTTGTTCACTGGCAGCTTTGCAGATTCAACTTTCTTGCACTCAGAGATGAAATGCCATGACGATATTAATATGTTAATACTATGCCATCATATTACTCTAAAATTGTGTCAGAATCTTACGAGCAATTTAAAGCAAGTTTAAATCACCTCATGGTTTGAACCAGATTTTTTTTTTTAAAACATTTGTAACAAATTGGTTGACTTTCATCCTTTAAAGTGCTTATTTGAATAGACCCTAAATGTAGACTTATGTAGTGATAGATCGTGTTTAAAATGGCCTGTGAATGTAATTTAAGATTTAATGTCATTGTATGTATTTTAATCAATCAGCTACTGCATTAAGTTGATCGAGTAGTTTTACTGTTTCTGAAATTTCGCTTGCTTAATTGTAACTGTATTGTGTAATTGAGATGTAATTGAGATATCAATTATTGTATTTTTTGAAAGCAAAGTGTATATAATATGGCTAAATAGATTTCAGCACATCTACTGCTACTGCTAAGAAAAGCGCAATATTTTCTGCAGATATTGTCGTAGTTCTTGCACGTTCTGCATTGAGGTTCAAGTTCATACGTAAGACAGAGTAAAAAAAAATGTTTCTTGTCCCCATGCACTTCATTTTTTGAAGATTTTTCATATTTTTTATTTTGCAAATTTTCGATCATATAACTTGTTTATAAATATTTTTGATAAAGCTACACTTATTCTTGAGCCTTGCAAAATACGTAATAAAATATTTTAGCTGAGTTTTGTGTTCATCAGAGGGGTCCAACTCTCAAAACAAGAAAATAAAAAAGTGGGCTCATCGTTTTTCATAGACATCATATTGCGCATAAAAATGACATGAAATCGGGTACTGGTAAATTTGGAGTTAACCATCATTTTGCACATTGAACATGCCAAAATGACACTAAATTAATTACCGGTAAATTTAGAGTAGTTTACCAATAGAAAATAAAAGCCCCTCTTGCTCCTTTTTTTCAAAAGCCTGGACTAGAAACATAAAATTTTATTTACTTGGCCTAAGAAGTTTGAGGTCGCATGCTCCTTTACACACATGATGCGGTTTTGTATGTTTATCTGGATGTCGAAAAAACAATATTTCCAATTACAATGTACCATAATAAACGCTTTATGGCATTGCTAGTGGGACCCTGTGCTGAGATCTATCTGGTTATTGGACACAATGAATAATCAACCAATATTTGACCAATCACAGATATTGTTAGAAAAAGGTGATCTGCAATCAACTTGATGTATTGATTGGGTAGGAAGGAGCCAAGCGAGTCTTCTAAAAATTTGAAATTGTAAAAAGTTATCATATAGAGGTTCTCTTTTTAGTATTTCCAGCTTTCTGTTTGTTGTTTTTAGATCATGTAGGTATTCAGTGTATATTTTACAGGTTTCATGAAGGTTTGGGAGGAGGATATTTAGATGGGAACAAGAAGAGCTTGAGGTGTGAAAACCAAACAGTTTTTCCTGTCATGAATTATTTCATTCAAAACATTAAAATGGCTATGTATATATTTTGACAAGTATTTGCCACAGCTGTCCAAGGCCATACGCCCTCTATGTGCACGCTGCTGGGCTGGTAGGGGAGATCAAAGAGCGGTACTAGCTCTACTTATGACACACTAACCAGATGCTATCAAGTTGAAATAATTTCAACTCTAGCATCTCTGTTAGCATCTAGCTAGTATGTTAGTGGCTATAACCCAGTTGCATTTTGCATTGTTAATTAGAATTTATCATCCTACTCTATCCTTATTGGTGTTTATATGTTGTAGTTAATTTAATAATGATGAAATGCTTTTATGAAAAGTGTGTAGAATGTACAATCAAGAATTGATAAATAATGTTCAAGACAAAAACAATACAATAGAGATTTTAAGGTATGAAAACCAAAAGTGCTACACATTTGCCAAATAGTACCACAATGAAATTGAGAAGCATTTAGCTACGCCAGTTATGGCAAACTTGGATTGATACCAACATAAGAATCTTTATTGTAGACGTATAGTTGTTCCATTACCTACAAACTCTCTATAAATCTTGAAGTATGCATCAAGCTGACGATTAATGCGCATAAAGCAATATGACCATTAGACCTAATGACCATACAGGGAAGTAAATTAGTCCGTATTTTTCGAATCATTACTACATACTCAATCTTGATTAATATTCAAATGAACTTAAATGTTCAATGTTCTTCCATATGTGGTAGCAAAAAAACTAAATTAAATTAAAACCAAAATCATGAACGATTCATGTACAAATATGTTAATATGCAGTGATTTGGTCATCTAAAATCAATCCTAATCAATTATTGCTAGTCTATTTCGCAACACAAAAACATCAGTTTAAAATGTTGTAAAATACAAGGGATATGCTATAAATCAGAGTCTGCTTACTGCAAACTTCAAGGTTTAAAGAGTATATTGTGCTTGACTGAGATAAGATTATAATTTAGTAATAATTTGATTGATAGAAGTAAATTATGATATTAATTCTATTCTTTCAAGTATAATCATTTACATAACTGATGAATGTATTCAAGAGTTGCAATCATGCTCAAAATCCTGTATTTTTCTATATCAAACTTGTACAGATAATGAATGTTGAATTACTACTAGTAATTGAATTAAGTGTTACCTTTTTGCACTTTGAAAATATCATTGAGATTGGAAAGGGTTGTAGCTGTTTACTTTTGACACCGAATGTTTAATAAGATGTAAAACCTAGGCATATTTTAAACTTGCATATTTTATTGTTTCTAATCGATGTTTTTGTTGGATTTTGTTAAGGTTTTCTGGAACTCAGCTGATTGGGAATGTAGACGAGACACTCAAAAACTTTTATTGCAAAGTACATAATGTGCACGTTTCTGCACGTGGAAAGAATCAACTCTCCTATAGGCTTTATAAAATATATGAATGAAACAACTTGGAGGGTATTATAGCTGCACAGTCTTAGTCACCTTTTAGCACTGACCCACACTGACCTGCGGGAATTGTAGGTTATATGGGATCTGTTGGACTAGGAATAGGATGACGGGATGAGAGTGAAGCTAGGAATGGGAGGGAATGGAGGAAGGAATGCTGGAGTGAATGGAGGAGGAGGCAACTTGTAAGAGGATAATTAGGATAAATGGATCAGTAGATGAACGATCCATGACTTATAGGATTAGGAAGGAGGATTCTTTTTGGCATTTATTCTGGATAGACTGGAAAATTCCTGGAAAAAATGTGGATCAATAGATGAACGATCCATGACTTAAAGGATTAGGATGAAGGATTCTAATTGTCATTTTTCTGGAAAATTCCTGGAAAAATTTATCTGGAAAAAATATGGATCAATAGATGAACGATCCATTGTAAGAACTTATGAGGACCTGATTTTGGATTAAACTTGAGGATCTGGATAATCGTGGATCGAATTCTGGATTCTGGATGTGTAAGAAGCGTGGGTCATTTGATGAACGATCCATTTGATGAGCCTTTGACAGGTTTGATAGTTATTTCAACTAAAATATTTCAACCATTAGGAAAGTTAAGAGTCGAGTGCAATTTTGTTAGAAAGGAACTTAATTAGTTATTGATAAAGTGCCAAATAATTGACCATGTATTTTAAGTTTTGTTTTGTTTTTCATTTTTTTTCCAAATTTAAGATCATAAGCCAAAACCACCCAAATAGAAAATTTGTTACGCATTGAAAGGTACATCTTTGCTCCAAAATTGCAGGGCTCAAAATAACCTAAGGCAATTTAAAATACTGAATACAGCTTTAACATGTAATGCCTTGATGCCCTTTTAAAATTGGCTAAAATGCCTATAATGTAATGTAAAATTGCCTGTCCGCCCTAGCTACAACCTTATTTTTGGCCCTGAAATTGAGTCAATGTTTCAGCAAACGGCGTATTTATTCCTCAGAAAAACGATACAAACTTCCGTGTGTCAATCAACTCTTGGTTTTAAAATTGGAGCCAAAAACATAGCAACCATGATCAAACTATGACAATCACAACTTCCAAATAAAATGGGATTGAAATTCACATTGTTCAATGAAGCTAGAAGGGGATGGAGGAAAATGTGATCTGTTGCGCTTAGGCGACAGATGTTTTTGAGCAAAAAATGAATCTGACATTGACATAAAATTTAGAAATTGTCATACATATTTCTAACTGATTTGTTGAAAATATACCCGTAAGAAACCAAAATTGCACAACATCTCAAAATCAGCCTCCCGACCTTGTTCAGTCATGTTCAACTTCAATCGTCCATATCTCAAAATTGCGTTAGCCGCAAAGATGTACCTTTCAACACATTTGTGGTTATGATGTTGTCTGCTCACCATGTTTTGAAGAAAAAAAATCAATTGTATAATATCCACTCTACACTTTCTTGATAGGTGCAAGCCTTTGGTCCTTTCATTCAGGTCACAAATAAATTTACATATCAACAGGTTTAGAAAGTGTGATATACATTATTTTTATTTTTTCAAGGGGAGAGGAAATGAAATGCGAATGTAAATTATATTAAAAAGATATAATAAATTCAACTCGCCAGCAAGTAGCTACATTATTAAGTTGGGCTAAACGTATCAAATCTAAATTGGATTTCTAATATGACTTCAAGTTCATATAAGTTTATTTGAATTGTGCTGAGTTTGCTGTATTGTTAACCAATCTTTTAAGTATAATTTGTTAACTTGTTTTTATCAAATTTTTATTGAAGGTGTTCAGGAACTCTGCTGCTCCGTATTCAGGATTATGATGGACTGAAAACTTTGTATAATCTTTGCTGAATGCAAAGCGTGAAATGCCTTCATGAAGAAGGAAAGAATCAACTCACATAGGGTGGATTATTTTAAGGACTTGACCTTTTATTGTCTGTTCAAACTTGATCATCATTTTGCACCACTCACTTGGGATTACAATTCACTTTGATTAGACATCCACGTGCACATCGCTCATTAAACATAACTCCCTACGCCACTTCTCGGAAATCTGCAAGTTAAAAATAGCAGGTTTCCAACTGGGTCAAATCTGGTACCCCTTGCATCATAACCCACTAAATCACTAAGTCAAGCCATTGAGCACAGCAGCCATTTCGTGATCATTACTAACTCTGGTCTATGACGTTTGGCGATTTGTTTGACTTTGTGGAATGGGATTTTTCTGTATTTGGTAGGGTTAGGATTAGACAGTCGGGATAAGATGTTACAATAGGGTATGGATTCTGAACTAGAATTACACCCCCCCCCCCAAAAAAAAAGAGGGAACTATAAATTACAACACTTCCCCTCCCCTGCTCTAAGAAAACAGGGGAATGGCATACAACCTTGTGCGTGCGTGATTTGGGCCAGAGTTGTACCATATAGGAAAAAACAAGAATCGTTTTCATCCATTTAAAACCCAAAAACCCTGTCGGCTCAAGCGGTGAGCTTGCCTTAAGGATCCCAACAAAGAACACCATGCCACGGTCAATCTACTTAGTAGGGGTGTTTATTGGTGTATTAGCAAGTGGAGATTTTTACCAAATTAGTTGAAAAGGGGCTCTGTAATAGGGTATGGACACAATTTAGGCAAGTGCACAGGAATTTGAGAAATGAGAGGGGGATTTTCTTTAACATGTCATTGGGAAAGATAGATTTATTTAGAAAAAAAACCCGATCCATTGGAAAATTTCATAAATGAAGCAAGGATTAGGAAAATGATTCAAATTCATATTGAACCCTCTTTCTGTAGGAACCAATTTTGGATTAAACTTAGTATTTGGATCATTTTGAGGTGGATTAGTAGATGAACGATCCATTTGTTTTTGGATTGAACTTGATGATCTGGATAATCTTGGAGTGGTGGATCAGTTGATGAACGATCCGCTTGATGATTGGTAGGATTAAGGATTTGAGGATCTGGATAATCTTGGAATGATGGATCAGTAGATGAACTATCTATGATCCTCTAATCAGGAATTGGATTTTGGATAAATTCTGGATTGGCCTGAGAAGATCGGGATCGTAAGAAGCGTGGGTCATTTGATGAACGATCCACTTGATGAGCGTTGTTTGAAAGGTATTGTAAACTGAAATCCCATTTATCAAGAAAACAGTACAATGTAAGACCCAAGCCAGAATTTCAACTCGTATGTGGGCCAATGCAGCAGGATGCAGTTTTCTGGTTGTACAAGTAACTCATTGTAGCATATCTGATGTATACTACTTGTATACATCAGATATGCTACAGTAAGTAACATGTACGATCCAACAACTGCATCCTTTTGCCGCCGCAGCCCACATAACCACATCCATGGAGAGTTCAAGTAATAAGATATGTACTGTGGTAGTCCATTGTACATGCTTGATAAATGTGTGCTTTCAGTTTTTCCAGCTTAAATCATATATCCTTCATCTATAAAATTACATATCATTCAAAGTGTGATTTCAAATATTACGCATATTCAAACAGTTTGGTAGCCGGCCATCGGGGAGGGGGGTGGTTGACATGACAGTGTTTATTTTTAGATCACATTGTAAATATTAATTTCTCTTTAAAGGTACTTTTTGCATCCTATTGGTTTTTTTTAAATAATTTTTAACTCAAATTCTTGAAATAAAATTTTAACTAAAAACCGTTAGATGTTTTCACAGTCTATACATCGCTAAGCTGCCTGCGTGTTATCATGCATGCGACTGACTTTGTGAGAAAAAAAATGAGTTTTGAGTTTTTTGTAATTCAAAAATAAAAATAGGAATCATGTCATATCCTACCTTCTTTGCCAGCCATATAAAAATAGTGTATTTTTGAGCAGACTTTGTTTCCTCCTACCATGGTACACAAGATATAGATGAATAGTCTCATTTACCTTGGGTCCCAGAATGACGTTATCAAAATTTGCCTTCATAATACATCCACTGATGCTCCAATGTTGCTTGAAACTGCTTTGTAGGGGAAAGTGGGCGAGGGTACCAAAACAATGTATCATGTTATTAAATATTGCTACCATATATGTTATACACCACTAACTTATTCTCACCCTTTACAGGCACTTCATCTCAGAGAGTTGCTTATGGTAATCAATTATGTTTCTTGTATTTCTTTTTTTTTCATAGAGAAGTAAATGTTATCCGAGAAATTTTAGTGAAATAAATGTTTCCCGTATTGATCTTATACTTTTCTTGTACTGTATTTCTTCAAGTTGTTTAAAAAATTGCCTCCAACATTGAATGGAGGCGTTGAAGATAGCATGCATGATAAATTTTTAGGTTTAAAATTCTTGTAAACCAGCTATACCTGCCACCCATAAGCAATAGGCCCATTCTTGGGTCTTGGGTACGAGTCACAAATATCACAAAACGTTGCATGCAAATATTTAAAGGGGCAATTCATGATCCATTTTTCTCCCTCAAGGTCACCTCTATCAAAATTTAGTTTTTTAACGTATAAGAATCCTCAACTGATATACATTACGATCACGAAACCATTTTTTCATTTGTGCTTGAATTTTGGAGAAAATATGTAATTTTCTAATTATTATTGTCAGGGCCTGACAGTAATTACAACACTTACACAGTAGCCTATGTGGATTTTTAAAATGCTGAAAAGCTTGTAACTTAGAAACGAACGATCGGAATCAATTGAAATTTTTAGTATATATTTATGTTATACTCTTCTAGCTAAAAAAGAGGCGAGGTTCTTGTCACATCAAAATCATGAATTGCACCTTTAACTTGAACATGGAATCATTTTTTTAATGGTTGCATACTATTAAGAACGGTATAATGATCCTATCTGAACCAAAATATTCTTTATTCCAAACATTTATTAGGAGATAACAGTCAGTAATACATGTAGTTAAATTTCAAAAAAAAACTTGAGCAAAATCATACGAATAGCACTAATTAGCTCTACTCGCCAACATGTTTGAGCTACTGGGTTAAATCGAAAAAGCAGAACTCAAATCTGTTGCCTAATGCAAATGAGATTTATGCCTGCTGGTTGAAGTGGTTGAAGACATGAAAATAAAATTTAAAACTAATTATCAGACTCACATTTTTGGTCAAAATTTTCAGAGAAACCTTTCTCCTTCCTCAGCGAATCGGTATGGTGCCTGAGTTGTGTCTGACGTCTGTTGCCTAATGTTGGAAGGTCAAGGTTAGAATGACAACTAAAACTGTAAACATGTCATGTAGTAAGGATGCAACGTTTCTTGACGTCTGTGACATCAAAAAAGAATGGCCCAGTACACTCTTGCACTTTTTCGTCAAACATGTGTTCGTGAAACTATTTTCAATATACCAAGATGTGGTTGAAAAATAGATTTGCATTAGGCCAAAAAAAAAGTTTGTTTCTGGTAACATGCTTGAAAAGTACAATGCGATATGCACTTTTTTATCTTTTACTTTTCGAAAAATGCAATGCGATATATGCTATTTAAAAAAAAAATGCTAACTTGATCAGCTGCTATTCAGACTGTAAAGCCACGAACAGCAACACGCATCCATTCATATTAATTTGATCCAAATTTTATCTCGAGAGCATATATTTATATGTTCGACCGTTGTATGATTGTAAATTCTGCATCGGATAATATGGTTGTGGACCATATATTTTCGAGCCAGTATCTTAGAAGCGCTAAATATTCCGCTGGCTCTCACATATGAACGATTAATTGTAATTAAGTTTTTTGAAAAGTCTCCAGTAACTTTTTTTAGAATTGTTTTATTTATCAAAAGTAAAGATTTTTTTTTGATACGAAATATGAAAAAATATAATGTGGGAAGTATGTAACTTAACAAAAACATGCGCTGGTTACCAGAAACGAACTTGTTTCTTTTTTTGGCCTTGGAACAAGTTATAATGAAGAATAGTGACTTACCAATTCCATCGTTCAGGTGCGTAGCCAGGATTGCGTACCCCAGGGTGGGCAACTGGTGCGCAATATATCCTAGTCCAAAACGGGGATGGGGCGTACCTGCCTATATCGGATGGGTCGCCAAATGTATTATTAGCAGTATAGGACTACTATAGGAGTTTTTCCGAGTATTTATTTCTTTTTTCATTATTCATTTGTTGTAGACCCCTTCTGCACCCCCTGGCTACGCCATTGCATACAGTGTGTCCCAGAAAAAACAGTAACCTTTGGCTTTACCATTTAGTCAGAAAATGTGTATAAAGGTAACAGGGCAATGGTGTCATTTTGTAGTCCATAAAACAATAAATATAAAGTTTATTTACTTTCAATCAGTAATCTAGAACAGAAGTTATGCTTTGTCAAATATTTGAATGTAAAAATTCTTAGTCCGATTTGACGATTTTGTAAGTTCCCCTTATATAAAGTTCAAGTATTGTTCTTACTCAACCGTAACAACATTTACTAATGCATGCAATCTATGCAGAAAAAATGAACAAATTGAATGAAATAATAAGGCACATAAATTATGGTAAATTTGCCAAGGTTTTATGTGCTTTATAGCCAATAATCATGAAATTGGACCAGACAAAAACCCACCCAAATATTTGATAAAACATAAATTTTGTTTTACACTACCAATTGAAATGAAACAATTTCATGGACTATTAAAATTTTGAACATGTGGCACTATCATCAATATTCATCCAAGAAAACCTCAAATCCACAGATTTCCACCATATTTGTTCATATAAAGTCCAGTGGCGTAGCCAGATATTTTCATCAAGGGGGCAATGCAAGGCAAAGATATTTTGAAGGGGGGCAACTCCCCAAATGAGTAGACACAAAATGGTACACCCCAATTTTTTTACCATAGCTTCTTATGTAAAAAATAA
>JXSR01S009456.1:8166-39307 GCA_000969725.1 Ophiothrix spiculata
AAAATGCTGAATTTAAAAATACATGATGAACATTTTTGCTTTTGATTTTATTCTTTTTATATGGATATAAGGTTGATTAACAATATGCAAAAAGTTCCAAGTTTATAAAATTTATCGGCTTCTTACAAAGTAAGGAAATAATAAGATTGTCTCGGAAGAAAATTGTATGCAAATTTTATGCAAATTAACTTAGAAAATACACTTCTACATTTGCAAGTTACTGCAGACTCCATGGAGACATGCACTGGAGTGTTTTCTCCAAGTTCATACCAAAATGTTGATGTTATACGCCCATGGCCAGTTTCACCCTTCCTTGGGTCTCGTCCCGATTGCCTAGAGGGAAGCTGCTCAATAAATAGAGTGTCTACATGATGGGATTAGCATTTAAATTTCCAGAAATCTCCCCTAATAACTTCAGAAGCGCTTTTGATAGAGCCCCTGCAAAGTTCAAAATATCTTGTAGTTGATAGCCTTATCAAAGGTCCAAATATGTCACAGATGTGGGTTATTCATGTATGCTGACCAGTACCAAACTTCCTCTTGCTATAATAGTGATCAGTGGAAGGTATGGATGAGATGATCCTGGTTTAAACCTTGGTGAAGGAAGGCACACTTTTTACCCCTCGGATTATGAGACAATGGGCTATAAATGGGGAAGTTGAACAAATTAGTAAATCAGTCTGCCCGGTGGTAAATGGGGATGTGCCACAAATTCGAGTAGCAAAATCAGGCCTTCTGGTATTCCAATCGGTCCTTTTCCTTCGCAAAATGAGGTATTTTGATGGGTTTTATTTTCAAAAGTTTCGGAAATTTGCGCCAAATGCCGCAAATTTGGACATTTCTTCTCAAAATGCTAGAAAATTTTGCCAAAATAGAGCAAATTTAGACAGAAAAATGAGATTTTTGATTACATTTCTAGAAGCAGATTTGGTATATGGATGGGTCAATTTTTCTTAAAAATTGGTATTTGGATGGGTGGCTTTCCCACAGGCACGTCCCTACCCAAACCAAATTTGAGTACTCCCCCCCCCCCCCAGGTAGTCTGCATACATGCTATAAGTGTGATTCAGTCATGTTATTCATTGACATTCAAATTAACTGTGATGACTATGATTTGAAAAAATAAGTTGATAAAAAATATCTAGTTTTCAGATTTTTTGGACAGAGACGGGTTGGGGTTAAACAACATTGTATATTAAACCCTTTCCAGTCTGATCACTTTTTCCGCGCCAGGCTGAAGGCATTTTACCTGTAAAGTAAATTAAATTTATCTTTAGAATTATTCTAAATATCAGCATAATTATATAGACCTGTATGAACTGTATACAGTGCCTGTGATAGTGTTTTGGAAGGTAAGAGGTAGTGAAAATAGTTATACTTCAGTGTTAGTTATAGGGCGTCTGGGGGACGTCCTACGCCTGAGCTGGCAGTAATTTAGGGTGTCCCCCACGCCCTATGACTGGAAAAGGTTAAATGCATTCAGTTTCAATTATAATACTATTATTCCACAGATTTATGACCCTTCACACAAGAGATATGAGGTCCCAATTCCTACTCCTAAGATGGGACAGAAGCCATCCCAGACTGCATATACTGTCAAGTTTTATAAACAGCCATTTGGGATTGAAGTTACACGTACAAGCGACTCATCACTCATGTGAGTATTTGTATTGGGCAACAAATATCATGCAAAGAAACTTGTGTTTTGAGGCACGCACCCCTGGCACAAAATTTCGAGTTCATTTGTATTCGGTCCTGATGTAACCAGCATGACGGTTTGTTTTTGGTGGATATGTGAATATTAATGCACGGGTAGTCAATTTTAATGCGTGCAATTCACGAGGCCTTTAGGGGCCGAGTGAATTGGACAGCAATCAAAATTTACTCCAAGTGCATTGATTTTGCCAATTATATTGCATTTTTTGTGTAAATTAGGCTTTTATACAGCCATCAAAATTCAAAACTAAGCTATACTCTATAAACTTTGAAGTATGCATCAAGCAATCAGACTCTGCTACGAGATCCATAGCATATTCCTTGTATTCTACAACATTGTGAACTGATGGTTTTGTATTATGTAAGAGACTAGTAAAGATTGATTAGGATTGATTAAGACCAAATCAGTGCGTATTGATATTTTTGTACTTGAATCATTCGTCAATGATTTTGGTATTATTTTTGGCTACTTTTGTTGCTACAACATGGACAAACATTGAAAATAAATTAATTTGATTATTCAGCAAGATTTGTTACGTGGTTATGATTCAAAAGGTAGGACTAATTTACTTCCCCGAATAGTCATATTTGTTTATGTGCGTTAATCAGCTATGGTCATATTTGTTTATGTGCGTTAATCGGCTACTTATTGCATACTTCAAGATTCACAGAGTATACACTAAATAGATCATCACCCGGCATTACCCGGCAACAATGTAACATTCATACGCACTAAACCTTACTCGTCATGCAAACTGGACATAACACTCAGTGTGCAGGGTAAATTTTCAATCCACGCTACATACTTTACATTCTTGCGTTCTAATTGGCTAGATGGCACACAAATAGAATGAATATTTCGACAATCAACAGTTTAGTAAATCGATCACATGGCACAGCAGTCATATTTCATAACTTTCTCAAATGCAGATGTTTCCCTTCATTATTTGTATTTCCCAGATTCAACAGCACCATGAATCATTTCTTATTTGCCGACCAGTTCATCCAGATCTCATCCTGGCTGCAGTCCAAATATGTTTATGGTCTTGGGGAGCACAGGACAAGTTTCTTGCTACCTACAGACTGGCAAAGGTTTGCTTTCTGGGCTAGAGATCAACCAGTGACTGTAAGTCAGTAGCCTTGATTCGAGGCATTTATTGTCTGTTTTTACTTCTTCATATCCCATTTTGAAATTCCTATCCGTATATCATGTCCTTAAATGACTTTTTTATGCTTTAATATGATCATTTTTCCACTAATTCCATGTTACACCCTATCACATTATCATTTACTAATTTTACCACCTAGCACATGTCTTCAAATATCACAACTGTCCATAAAAATTTCGTACTTGCATGTTTGATATAGGACTTAAGGGACTGACCAGTTGGAGTGACCATTCCCACATGTTATTATGTTTTTGGCAAGGAATAAAGTATGACATTTTGGTTCTTTTAGACAATTAGTCACACTTTGCATCATACACTTTGTTGGGGCCAATGCAACCACATTGATCAAGTCACCATGGTTTATTTAAGGTTTTATGTTTGAATACTGGAATATCAAACTTTCTTAGATTTTTGTATATCATTGTTAATTTGCCTCGAACTGACTTCCCTCAATTCCTTGTTCACAATATTAATATTGCTACTGATATCTTTTATGTGAATACGAAATAGTAGTAGTAATTTTCTGGTATACATTTAATTAATGTGTATTTGCCTTTTCCGTCATACGCCCAAAACAAACTGCCATCAAATATCCAAAGAAGCTATCTATTTTTAAAATTGAATTTTTGTACAGGCTCCAAAGGTATTTTACCTTTGGAGTAGGCTGCCGGTAGTTTACCTGCGGCCGTCTATAAATCCCTGCTTCTGCAGTAGTTTGTATTAGGAAATGTATTAATAGTCTTTGTTGGTATATTGTGGTATATTTATGTCTTCTTATATGTACTTTTTAAAGTCAATTAATTTCATCATGTTTATAATTTGTATTTTAAATATAGGCCTATACAAATCACACGGTGTCGGTGAGATATTAATGTGCGCGTCGTAACAGTATATTTTTATGTATTGAGATTCAAGAATGTTATTTGCGAATTTGTTGTTATAAGGATCCCGATATATCTGAATTTTGCTATTTGATTTTAATTTGTAAGATAATTTAATTAACCATTTTACTCGTATTGTAAGTTGTTATGTTCTTTTTAATCTATTTTACTCTAAATGTACTATATTTATGATAAATTTGAAAAAATGTACTTTCTATATATCCTAAATTGTACGTAATTTTTATATAATGCATTTTACCTGTTGTAATTCTATGTGTAGAGGGCCCTTATGAAAAGCAATGCTGGTCCACTGATTGAGGCTACCCTCTTTAAACATGTCGCAAATAAATAAATAAAATAAATAAAGTGTCATCGGCAAACAATAGAAAATCAAGAACATTTGAAGCACAAGTTGTGTCATTTACATACAATATGAACAATAATGGGCCTAATATAAATCCCTGTGGTACACCACAAATAATTTCTTTCGTGTTAGATTTACAATCGTTATAAAATACATATTGTGTTCTATTACTAAGGTAGCTTTTGAACCAATTAAGTACTTTTATGTATACCACAAAATCCATAATTCTCTAATTTGTGTAATATTATTTTATGATCAATGGTGTCGAACGCTTTTGACAAGTTCAAAAATATTCCAATTGTCAGTCCATTTGTAGGGTAGGATTTCAATGATCTCTGGGACAAACACATTTCTTACTGCAAACAATCTTGGATAAGTTTTCATTCTCGGCTAGAGATCATCCACTTATTTGACATTTTATTTCTTGTGTCTGAGTACAATTGTCATTTTGTAAGTTAGGATTTAGGTGGTCTCTGGAACTGTAAATTTCTTGTTATTTTGGTCCATATTTTTGATGACTGTAGGATACGAGTTTGAATTGGTGTCTAGGACTATAAAACAAATTTCTTACTGCCATGATAGATGGAAGAGAATTTCATCCTGGGCAAGAGCTGAATTAGCTACTGTAAGTTTGTGATCCGTAGCTTATTTAGTTCCTGTTAATAAGGGAGAGGTGTGACTTTCTTATTACTGATAAGTCATATTGGGAAATCGATCAGTGAAACAAATATCCAATATCATTCTTACAAATCATTTAGAATCAGTTGTCAAGGTTTTTTTCAAGCATCTTAGGCTGGATTTTCAGTACAGAATTATTGATATTTGTACAGCTTGATGATTGCAAGATTTTCTGATAGCTCTGTTTCGTTATGTCAGTGCAAGAAAGTTGTATCTGCAAATAGCTGCCATTTGTCATTAATTTTGATTACACACTGTGTTATCTCCAGTCTTGGATCAGTGCTCTTGAACTGGATCCTCAGGTGATAGTGTCACCTGAAGAACCATTTCAAGAGCCACTGACATTTGGTGGGGGGAAATTTTCACATTCTAGTGACTGGGTTTTAAATGAAAATAACTTGCAAGGCAGCTATTGCAGCTATGACCTTCTTCCACTCACATAACGATTTGATTCAATTGTTTTGTAACTTTGTGAATCTTCATGTTTATCTATAGGAGAATATGAATGAATATGGTGATCACCCGTTCCTTCTCAATATGAACCCAGACACGGGCAATGCACATGGAATATTCCTACTCAACAGTAATGCTATGGGTAAGTGTAGAAACCTAGATTTGCTTGAGAATCTTTGTGTCTATCTATAGGGGAATATAAATGAATATGGTGATCACCCGTTCCTTCTCAATATGAACCCAGACACAGGCAAAGCACATGGAATATTCCTACTCAACAGTAATCTATGGGTAAGTGTAGAAACCTAGATTTGCTTTCAGAGCATGGGCACCTTGATGGTTCCAAGGAGGCCCTGCATACAATATTTGAATAAAACAATTTACAATGGTAGTTGAATATAAATAATTTACCTAGTTTTATACATGGTACATGAGGTAATAAGCATGGAAAAAAAATGTAAATACATTTTATAACACAAAGTTCTTTCACTTTGTTGACACTGTATTCAGAACAGTTACATCTAACTTCAACAGGGATATTGTTCCATATTCTTACTGCACGAGAATTGAAAGCTCTATATATTTCCTGCACCAATATTCCATTTAGGTTCATAAAGACAGTTGTTAATTTGACTTCTAGTTCCCTTAGAATGAATATTAGACGTAAAAACGAACTGAGAAGAGAGATAATCAGGTGCTAATAAGGTGTCATTCAGGTGTTAATAAGAGCCCAGGCTTTTAATAAGAGGGTAAAATTGCCAATTTGAACCATTCAGATATGTTGTAAAATCTGAAATTAAGTACCTAAGAAATGCAAGTGCTTGGAGTAACCAGTCACACATCTGGATGAAGTAAGGGTCAAACTCAAAACTTGTTGTTCAAGGCAAGTACCAATGCCTCCAACATCACTTTCACAAGTGTACATATATAATGTTCCGTAACGGTTTTTCAGAATGGTGGTCACTTTATGTCAAATAGAGCTGCAGCAAATGGCTTTGTTTTTGTAAATCTGACTTTTTGCAATGCATTGAATCTCATACACATAAATGTTTCCACATCATGGTGCTTGTATCTGTTACGCCATTCTTGAAAAAAGTAATGGAATATTGCCATTAAATATTTAAAAAAAAACACCTCTGACTTCTTGAAAAATTGTCTAATTAGGACAAATTCAAGATTGCGCACATTACATTTATAACTGTATTGTGATGCCAACAAACATAACAGACAGTTTGAAACCAGTTAGTTTGTGTTTGTTTGTTATTTATTCAGCACATTCCGGAAGAACAGTAAACTATAATAGGTAAACAATAATACAAAAACAACAGAGTTTAAAATCAAACACCAAAAACCGAAATATGCACCGATGACCCATTATAAGTCTGGCTGCGTATGCAAACTTATTTCCAATGGGGTCCGACACAAAAACACTGACAAAGACAAGAAGGAGGGACAACCAGTGGAAATAAGTCTAGACATAAGCTGCCTGCTCATGGATCAATGCGTTTCTACTGAGATGATTCTTAACTGCTTGTTTGAAGGTTTGTTTATCCTGAATAAGTTTGATATCAGATGGAAGAGAGTTCCAGTTGAGCGTTGATTTATCTTGCTGATCGCGTAACAAGAGTATAATAATAACAAATGATAAAATGGGCCTAATCTTCTGAAGATATCACAGTACCAGGCCTATTGCCACTGACCTCAAGAAATAGTGAAATTCATATTGCTTCAACAAGTGTGACATCTTGCAAACTTGTGTGCACATTACTCATAACATTCACCATTATTTTTGATTCAGATGTGGTTCTTCAGCCAGCCCCAGCCATAACATACCGTACAATCGGAGGGATATTAGATTTCTACATACTACTGGGCCCCGAACCCGACTCGGTCATCCAGCAATATACGGAGGTCATAGGTCGTCCATTCATGCCACCGTATTGGGGATTAGGATTCCATCTTTGTCGCTGGGGATATGGGTCAACAGGTGGTACCAAGAAAGTTGTGGAGAGAATGAGGGCTGCTGGGATTCCACAGGTGAGGCATTGTACTCTTTAAGATGATTTTACACTCAATGCAAGCATGAACGTATCGAGCATAGATTAAAGAAAATACAGATAGGAAACAGGTCTATTTGAACCCTAAAAATTTGGCTAAGTTAGGGGATTGCGCCACGCGGGCGCCATACCTGGACCGACGCTGCACGAGTGCGTAGTAGCCCCCGCTCTGCATCCTATGACTACAACGTAATACGCATCTTACATTTTTCCGCCAAATTGAGCGTAAGCAAGGAACAATGCTTGACTGGCTCGATAGCTGCATTCTCAGTCAAATCACCATTCACTTTCCGGAGTATGGTATCGTGCATGTTATAGATAGGAGTTTTGAGCAGTAGTGGTAGATTGATATCAAAACATGATGCCGCATGTACCAATGCAAACCGAGTTGAGAAGAACTGAACTTTCATTGTGTTTTCATATTATCTGTTGCAGCAGTCTGTTCGCGTTTTGAGTGTGAATTGAGTTGTGGTTTTGTTTTCGGTTAAAATTATTGAAATTGCGTTTTCACTTGCATTGCGTGTGAATTCAACTTAGTTTTCATGAATTTGGTAATCTCATTGGTAAACACATTTTAAACAAACCATATATTCATGGGTTTCAGATATAAATATATATCAAGCTGTGAGTATATCTTTTATCCTTTAGTGTACATGATTTTTGTAATCTAATTGGTCAAACATATTTTAGACCAAACCTGTATTCATGCGGTTTTCAGAAATAAAAATATACCAAGCCCTGAATATCTCGTATTCAATGACTTACACAAACTCAATACTTACTAGTTGTTCATTGAACTAATGTGTTCTTCCATTGTTTAAGCCGCTGCTTAAGGGTGTATTGCATATGTAATGCTGCGTATATACGCAATGGTCTCATTAAATTGGCAGATAAATACGCACATATCCAAACAAGTGCGCAGCACAGATGTTACTCAGGGTTTTCAATGCTTTAACTATGTTAAACCTATTATTGTTTTTCAATGGTAGGTTTGGAGAAAAATTTGCCTGACCCCTACTTGAAAAGTCCGCCCGCCCATAAACAGGGTATTTTTTCGTCACCTTATCAGTATTTTGTTTCTATATTTCAGGACACACAGTGGAATGACATAGATTACATGGATAACACTTTGGATTTCACGCTTGGGGATAATTTCAAGGATCTTGGTGACCTTGCTGATGATCTCCATGCAAATGGCCAGCACTATATGATGATAACAGTAAGTACTGAATAAGTGGTAGTTTTGCGCTACATTTATTTTCGCACTTCTTGCGCAAAATTAATTTGCGCGAAAAAAATAAATGCACCGCGAAAATAACTGTGTATTTATTACAAAGGAAGTTCCATATACTTGCCCAATGTTCACATGCGCGAAAATAAAAACACGTGAAAAAGTCAACAAAGTTGGCTGTGCGCGAAAATTATTGAGCGCAAAATATATTAGCGTTTACAGTATTGCACAAGTTCAAAATGCCATAGCCAAACCATGAAATATGAAAGTTTATAGAGTTATGAGCAACCTCTGTTTGATATCAATTCATCACATTATCAATTTATAAGAGTCTAAATGGAATTGTGCCACAATTACAGTATCGTATGACGCGAACCATCAAAATTAAAATAGTACCTATATTAGAGGTTTATAATTATATTTATAATTATATTCATCAGAGTGCCAGTATATGGCACGTCATGTTTTGCTTCAAAACATGGCATTTACCAACAAAAAAACCAACAGATATGATTTGTTAAACAGATGCTGATATGTAAGTTGCATTCGTCTAAAATCAGATTTATCAGCCACGTTGTCATGAAGAAGTGAAACTGAACTGGAAAAAATGTGCCATAAACTGGCACTCTACGGTTTTAGGTTAAAAAAGAACTATGTCCATACGTTAAAGTTTCAGACTGTCCAAAGGTGTCTTACAGACTGGAAAGGACCAAAACGGACCAAAACTAAACCAGTAATGTGTCACAGTGTCTTAGTCACTCTCCTGCAATGTATAGAGTTACGTGTAAATATATAATTATGTATAATTGATAAGGTCCTTCTTTTTTGGTAGGATCCAGGCATCAGTAACACTCATGAAGGCTCTTATCCACCCTACGATACAGGGATTAAAAGTGGTGTTTTTGTGACAACAGATGAAGGCAAAACACTCATAGGCAAGGTAAGGATCGAAGGTGGTTTTGTATTGTGTAAGAGACTAGTAGTCAACAGGGATGAGAAAGTTCCTCTTTTCAGCTGATTTCCTCTTTTTTGATTATGTTCATGTGCTAAAATTTTAGCTTTTTTATTCATTTTCAGCCCATTTTTGACCTTTTACCCAACTTTACGACGCTTTTCCTCTTTTTTGACAATTACCCATTCCCATCCCTGAGTCAAGTTAGCTCAAACTTTAAGGTGTTCGCTTGCGGAAGGTCAAACCCTGCTGGTACCAAATGTTGAGTGTGCTTGAAATTCCCTTGGACAAGGAACTAACTGCTAATTGTCTTGTGGAACTCCGTACGAAACTCGGGGAGCTGATCTGGGCAGCGATGGTGCATATGTGGGCTGATCAAGGTTCAGCGCCCTAGAGGTTGCCGCAGAACTTGAAATGATGCTTGGTTTGGAATGGAGCTTACTTGGGCCACAGTGGTCAGTGAACACCTGTAATGTGTGCTGAGGCCCTGTGGAATTACAAACAGGGAGGCATAGCACACTAGAAATCTCCTGTATTAGTAGTAGTCACGAGTAGTATTTATAATAATTGATTAGGACTGATCAAGACCAAGTCACTGCATAATATTTTTGTACATGAATCATTCATGAGTTTGATTATTTTTGGCTAATTTTGCTGATACTGCATGGACGAACAGTGAATGTAAGTTCATTTGCGTATGTGTTATTTATAGGTTAATAAATGCGCATTTCATACGCGAGTGAAATGAGACAAAATCAATGCACGTGCGGTCAATTTTGATGCTTCCAATTAACGAGGTCCGTAGGGGCCGAGTGCATTGGACAGCAATCAAAATTTACCGCAAGTGCATTGATTTTGTCTCATTTTACGAGCATTATGGAATGCAAATTTATTAATCTAATTCATACACGACAGAAAAATAATATTGGATCTGTTGTGAAAAGAAATAAGGCCCGTAATCAAATGGTAATATGACCATCAAAATCCAAAACTTCTCTAAACTAAATAAATAATCACCCAACAAAAACAATTTGTGAAGATCCACTGCACTCTGCGTATATCCTTGAGTTCTGATTGGCTAGGTGACATGCGGAGTGTATGAATACAATTCTAAAAATACGGACTAATTTACTTCTCCATATGGTCATATTGGTTTACATGTTGCTTGCTCTATACTTCAAGATTTATAGAGTTTACTCATTTATAGGCAAAAAAATAATTTATTGGACAGTTTAAACCGAAATTCAGTATGCAGGGCCCCATTGTTTGTAAATGCAACCCGTACCAAGGATTTTTGTTTAAATTGTACAATAAATTATTATATTCACTGCCATTGATTGGTCAAACTCTAGTGTTTGTACAATGTTGGCGGCCAGGCATGCATGCAAAGTCAAAATTTATTTAGTACGCAGGCAAACTGACAGCACGTAAAGAAAATAGGTTGAAGTTTAACAAAATCTATGCCAAATATTATTTATAGATTAATAACTGCGTATTACTTGACGCGAGTGAAATTGTACAAAATAATGCACCGCGTGCTGAAGTTGGAGTTGTTGGACAACTACGACTTCAGCGCAAGGTGCATTATTTTGTAGAATTTCACGATCGCCAAGTAAAGAGCAGTTATTAATCTAATTCATACACGACAATGATTAGAATAAAATTTTAAAGAAATTAAACCAACTTAATTATTCAAAAACGTGTTTGCTATTTCAATAAAACATAGAAATACAACCATTCATTGTCCCATGTTAATCATAGTAATTTGTATTTACCTTTCTTTTCAAATGAAATTTGCCATACAAGCGCAAGCATATTATGCGTACGCGTACATGGAATTGTACAACGCACTACGCAATACACATCGTGCAACTAGACGAGATTAATGAATGCGTATAAGTTAAAAACTGTCCAATTAGATTTTCAATTTCAACGCGTACTTAACGCAGAGTGTATGAATTGCTTTTAATTTTATGTGTTATTCTTGTCTCAGGTATGGCCGGGGACAACAGCATTTCCAGACTTCTTCAACCCAAAGACAAAACAATGGTGGACAGAAAATGTCAAAACTTTTCACAAGATGGTGCAGTTTGATGGCATGTGGATTGTAAGTAATGTAGGAGCTTTGGTTATAAAAAGCTGTTTGGACAGCGAAAACAATGATCCAGAGTGGAGGGCCAATTATTTGTAAAGGCATCCCACACCATGTATTTGTGTTTGTCCATTCAGTTTTTGGGACCAAGTGTACTTTAGGTCCCATCCAGAATTTTAGGGTTAGGGTTAGTGTTAGAGTTAGGGTTAATTTAGGGTTTGGGTTAGTTTTAGGGTTAGGGTTTAGGGTTAGGGTATAGTTTTTGATGGGACCTAAAGTATACTTTTTATCCCCCTGGCTTGAAAAGTAGAAGGGGGGATTATGGCATAGTAGTGGATGTCTGCGTCGGCGTTGTTGTTGGCGTTGTTGTTGTGAAAAGGGTTGACATTTGCCTCTAACTTCTGCATACTTTGATGGATTTCAACCATTATCATGCTTTGAGGTGTCCAAGTGTGGGAAAATATTGTATCCAAAACATGATAATGATAAAATTGGATGATTTACGCCCAATATTTATTGGTCTCGCTATGAGTTTTAAAATATTGGGCTCGACTGCGTCTCGTCCAATATTTTTGCAACTCATAGCTCGACCAATAAATATGGGCTCAATCGATCCAATTTTATACCAAACTTGGTTTACGGATTTAGCATAAGAAGCCTGATATGTTGATGAGGTCAGAGGTCACATACAAATGTCAAAGGTCATATGAGGTCAAGTTGTAAAATAGGCTGAACATGCAAATTTGGCCTAATTTGAAAAGTTGGAAGTCCGATTGGGACCAAACTTGGTTTATGGATATAATGTAAGAACCCTGATTTGTTGATGAGGTCAAAGGTCATAGGTCATATGAGGTCAAGTTGTAAAATAGGCTAAAAATGCCAATGTGGCCTAATTTGAAAAGTTGAAATCCGATTGGAACCAAACTTGGTTTACGGATAAAATACAAGAACCCTGATTTGTTGATGAGGTCAAATGTCACACACCAAGGTCAAAGGTCACATGAGGTCAAGTTGTGAAATAGGCTGAAAATGTCAATTTGGCCTAATTTCAAAAGTTGAAGACTAATTGGAACCAAACTTGGTTTATGGATATAATGTAAGAACTCTCATATGTTGATGAGGTCAAAGGTCACACACCAAGGTCAAAGGTCATGTGAGGTCAAATTTCCCTAAACTTGATATTTTTTCTGATCGCGGCGGCCAGGGGGATCGCGTGGTTCCGAGAACCAGTTTTTTTCTTGTATGGCCTATAGCTAGTATGGGCTCAAGACTATCCAAGCTGGACCATCGATGCAGCCAGATCATAACATAATTGTTGTTTCAAATAATTCTCGGACACACAAATTTAGAGCCTGGTGTAACACAATTGCGTGTGCATTTTACGCGAGTACACAATGCTTTTCAGGCATGAATGATGTCGCAGCAATGTGGATTACTGACTGAAAACAGTGTTACTTCCCGGAGTCCCGTTCTTGTTGCAACTTGTGGATGCACGGTGGTTGCGTTCAGAAATCATTTAATTTTTGCTTCTTTTTATGCTTTTTGTTTGGATTCTAAAACACCTTATATTCACTCGAGTGTTAAGTGTAAAATTTAAATATCTTTTGAAGCTTTCAAACTTTTACTAATTTAAGTTTTGCTGCTTTTTATGTTTGATGTCATATTTCAGAAGACTTCAATCATTGCTGAAAGGGATTTAACCCTTTGACCCTGATGAGCAGATTTACCGGCCATTAGGTTATGTGTCAGAAACTTGATTTGTCTGTCAACAGGCATGGGTAGTTTTTAATGGTCTTATTCATATCGGAAGACATCAATGGGGCTTTGAACCCATGATTGATGGGTCATTTTGCTCTTATATGCTCAACAGAGGTGAAAAATTCCTCATATTTTTGTAAATTTGATCACAATTTTCGCCCATAGACTCGCCAAGAAAATATTGAATATGTTGGTCGACATAAATAGTATTCTTTTGTGAATGCTGGTTATTGGAGCAATTCAGACTTCTGTAAAATGAAAAAGTTAACCAAAGAAAATCAAAATCAAAGTAAGTTTATGGGTTATATTGTGCTTTTTAACTTTCAGGTTGGCCCGGGTCTGCAGTACAGATAACACATGGAATGGCCAGGGTTCAAAGGGTTAAATTCAATCATGTCACAGAATCCACAAATCAACAACTCTAGATCCATACGTATGCATACTGTAAAGCATAAAAATTTTGCTAGCATTTTAATTTTTCGCTAATTTCGCTAGTATCACAATTCGCTAAATTAAAATGCCACTAAAATAATTGTTAACATAGCATTGAATAGCAAGATGATTCAAATTACTGAAATTAAAATGCACCCAAAAAGTGAGGGTTCCGAATTCGCTAAATTTTAATGCCGTGAAATAAAAATGTGTGGACACATGTAAACATGCAGCTTCCTGTTGATTTTTGATGAACCATATAACATGATTGAATCACTAAATCAAGTACCTTCCGTCCATGTACTGATATTTATATTTAAAGCTTGTGACCTTGAGATATACTATCTTGGAAACATGTTTCAAATTAGCACATGTGCAGTTATGAAAAGTGTTTTTTAAATAGCTCTTAATGACATGAGCTAAATTTCAGAGGTGGTGATGGTGAAGCTGCATGTTGATTGTGAAATCAGCAAAATGACCAAAAAATAACATGTTTATTTTTTTACGTAAGATGATATGCTTCTTGACTTTGCATTTACGTTTGACTTCACTGTGTTAAACTCAGTTCATGTCATATATAAATGTGCAGTGGAACCTCGTTAAAACAAAATCTGTTAACACAAAAACCCTGATAACACAAAATAGATGTTTGGTCCCAGTTTGAATTTTCTATTCAAATTCAGTTGGATAACATAAAATCCTGATAGCACAAACTAAAATCTTTGTCCCCAGTGATTTTGTGTTAACGAGGTTCCACTGTATAAGCTATTTAAAAGATCTTTTTCATAACAGCACATAAACTACATGTTTCACAATGGCACATGTATCAGGATGGCATGCATTCTACACATGTTGTGTAATATTTGCTATGAATTTTCCCGCAGGACATGAATGAGCCATCTAACTTTGTGACAGGCAGCATAGCTGGTTGCCCTAGCAACAACACATATGAAAATCCACCATTTCTGCCAGGTAAGAATCTTGTTTAGGAACTTCTGGTGAGAAGTTTTGGAGACTACATTTTGATAAAGATCCTCTTCCAATTAGTACACAAATCTTATGCATGGAAGAGAATGGAGATACTTGCAGAGCCTGCTGACAAGAATCTGTACTCTATAAACCTTGAAGTATGCAACAAGCAATCAGACTCTGTTACAAAACCCGAAAATATCTATTGTATTCTACAACATTTTGAAGTGATGGTTTTGTATTGTGTAAGAGACTAGTAATGATTGATTATGATTGGTTAAGGCCAAATCACTGCGTATCAATACATATTCACAAGAATTCTTCATAATTTTGGTATTTTGGGGGGCAGATTGTGTTGCTAACACATGGAGTAACATTGTAAATAAATTCATTTGAATATTCAGCAAAATTTGGCACGTTGTTACGATTCCAGAAATATAGACTAATTTACTTCTCCGTATGGTCATATTGGTTTTTGTGCGTTAATCGGCTACTTGTTGCATACTTCAAGATTTACAGAGTATACAAGGATTAGATTCTTGTTGCTCTCTATGAACTTTGACCCAGTGGTGTGCATAATTCTGGGAGGGGCCTAAGCTTCCCAGTCCTAATGATTAATCGTCAGAAATGAAAAGTGCTCTCGTATAGTCATATGGGTTTTAAATTGGTTTTAACAATTTTTTTTTCTAATAAATTATAGAATATTTCAATCTAAACAAAAAAATCTCGCAAACTCTGTCTATAGAGTATGCGAGGGTCTTTGGACTCTTCTGTTCAGTTTGAACTATTCCAAGGGCCCTGTCAACCCTTTTTTCAAAAATGGTTTTTGCTCTGTAACTCAGCAATGGATAATTAAATTCAAATAATAGTATACATTTCTAGAAGCAGATTTGCATGCTGAACATGATGGTCAGTGTCCAAAAATCATGTTTTGGGGTCCTAAAATTTGTGGGAAAGCTAACTAAATTTTGTTTTGGTAAAATTTTGAACCATTTTCCTTTTTAGAATCTAGAAAGCAATATACTGGGAAGCATCTCAAATTTTTGATTTTTTTTCTTTTTTCTGGGTTTTTTTTTGGAGATATTGTCAAAAGTTGGTCAAAAAAATGTCAACAATATTAATCCCAGTCCTGCCACAATTTTTGGCAAAATATGACACATTTTGACCAATTGTTGGCAATATTTCAAAAAATAAGATAAAAATCAAAAAATTGAGAAATGCGTTCCTAAATATTGCTCTCTAGGTTCTAAAAAGAAAAACAGATCAAAATTTTACCAAAACAAAATTCAGATAGCTTTCCCGTAAAATTTTGGGCCAAAAACATGATTTTTGGACCTTAGGGCTAACATTTCACATTTTGGTCCAAAAATAACCTGACAATCATGTTCAGTATGCAAATCCACTTTTAGAAATGTATACTTTTATTTTGATTTAATTATCCGTTGATTAGTTACAGAGCAAAAACCTTTTCTGAAAATGAAGAGTTGACAGGGCCCTTAACTCTTTCACTCCGGAATAAAATTTTAACAATCTGCCCTATTTGGATGCCAAGCCGCTCAGAGCGGCTCACAGACACCTCACTTTATGATAGCATATGATAATTGTAGTGCACCAGGGTTACCCTCTTTGCTAATAAAAATGATGGTGTTAGATATCCCTTTGTTTCAACTGCTTGCTGGCAAATTTTCAACCAATTTGGGCTTGTAGTTTTATTTTTAGAGCAATTTGAATAAATTGCGTTGAGTTAGAAATTCCAGACAATCGTGCACGCATTTTAGAGCCGCTGTGAGCGGCGGCTTGGCGGAGTGAAAGAGTTAAGAGTAAAGAATTTTCAGTGTAAAGGGTGCCTTGATAGAAAGGGTGGGGTTACAATAAAAAGGATGGGTTGCTTACTTGAAAGATTGATTGATTTCGGGATGGTATATTTTTACCATCACACTCATATGCAGTTAATATTTGTATATTAACATGTTTTGCTTTTGCAGGGATAACCGGGAACAGTTTATCTGATAAAACAATATGTGCCTCATCCAAACACCACATTGGCAGACATTATGACCTGCATAGTCTGTATGGCTACTCAGAAATGATTGCATCTCACGAGTGAGTACATTAAGGTTGTATTCAACACTATATAGGTGGGTAGTGGGATGTATTTAACCATGGATGACAAATCCAAGCCATTTGGTATTTAGTATTTGAATGGTTCTATATATATGGATATGACACTTACAGCTAACAAAATAATTAATAAGAAAATAAGAATACATACTGGCAAATTTGATACATGTTCATTACGCCCACAGCACAAAGCCCACCCCTTAACTATCATTAATACCCTTAACCAGGTGACATAAATATAAACATAATTTATAAAAACACAATAGAAGATACCTTTTGGATTAAGCCAAACAGGTAGAAAAAATAAGAGATTTATTGCAATTATATTCTTATGGACTTAGTCTACCATTTAGTAAGATCTGGTGATTTTAAATAAAATAAGTCATGCAAAGAATCAAAACATTATGATCTCTTCAGAGTTGGGATTCTTATAAGCAAGATAGTTCGTAATGAGCATTTAAGTTCCTACCTGTAGATTTTGTTTATTTTTTGTCAGTTATTAGATAAGGGTCTAAACTTCAAAATTCAGCAATAAAAAATGGGGGTCACCGATCATCTAACATCCACTTGACATTCATAATTGACCAGCAAAATATTAAAAAATTCTACAGGTAGCAAATATTTGAAAAATCAGCATTTTGTGGTATAGGAAATTACACGTATAAAGTTTTATCGCTGAAGGCCTGTTGGCTCGAGAGCACTCGTAGCTACTCGTTATTATTTCGCACCATTTTCGGCACTTACCGGGAAGACAATGCGTAAAAAGGCTAGTGCGCGCGTTGTGTTTTGCGTATTAGGCGCAAATCTTACGCTTAGATACCACGCACGCGTTTTGTCAAAATCTTCCCGCCACTGACCAACAAATTCTGTTACACTGCCCTCTTGAATAAACACCGCAATCATCTTTAAACCACGACATGCCTTGTGAGTAATCAAGCAAACAGATGACCCTTAACCCTTTCGGATCTGAATTAATTTTGAAATTTTACCTCTGCAAGTATATGTCATCACTACTACCATGGTATGCATGTTATGCCAAATCTTTCTTCTTTTTTTTTTGAGGTTTTAGAGGACCTGTCAAGCTTTAATGTGATACCAAATTTGATATTATAGGTTGTTTCATTTTAGATACAAAGATTTTTATTTTTAAATATTTCTTAATTTGCTAGAAACGCTCTGGTATTCTATGAATCTGAAAGAGTTAAAGAATTAAATTCAAGTATTTCTAATTAATGAATATCATGCACATTTTTTTTCTCTTCAGTGCCTTGATAAGTGTACGACAGAAACGACCTTTTGTGATATCGCGATCAACATTTCCTGGTGCAGGTCAATATGGAGGCCATTGGCTGGGCGATAACTTCAGTCTGTGGCCAAATATGAACTACTCAATAGCAGGTAGGTAACATATTTTTATCATAACTAATAATAAGTGGTTATAGATTTCATATACCGAAAGTCAGTCTGTACCAAGGAATTTTTATAGAGGAACCGATTGGTTTGGCCCGACATCCAGGCAGAACGTGTAAATCTTCACTTGGCGCATATACAGCGTGTGCATTTTGTTTCACGCGCAAATCGTGTCTGCGTTTCAAGTAGCGTGTATTGTGATTTGCTCTGATCAAAGTACGCCAATTTTCCCGCTAATCCGTTGCGAAGACTCTCGAACTGTGGCACGCGAAGCCGTAAAATGCTGGAGGTACAAAAACTCGCCCTCCATGAGCGACAATCCAAGATAGGATTTATACAGCTGTTAAATCAAAATCCCGGCAAGTACCGGCTCCCCTATAAAACTTCCTTGGTCTGTACTCAAATATATACAGTTAGTTACATTTTTCTAATGAGATTGATTCAAGTAACAATATAAAGAAACTATGAGTGAGCTGTTACCCCAAGGGAACTCAGTACAAGAGCGAAGATGTAGGGATGTGCTGAAAAAACAGGTTGCAAAATCAGGCCATTTACTATGTCCATGGAGCCATTTTGTTTGCAAAATTTGGTATATAAAAGGGGTCTTTTTTGGCAGATTTAAAAAAAATTGCGCAAAGGCCAAATTAAATTAATAGTTTGTCTAAAAGCTCCAGCACGCATTAGTTTTATTGCCCGCATTAGTTTCCCTCAAAATCCTAAAAATGGATTTATTTGTTTGCCCTTTTTAATTTTTTTTTCACCAAAACTGTGAAAAAAAAAAAGACAACAATGGTAAATTTATTTTATTTGATTCTTTATTCTGTTTTTGAGTTCTAAAAAAGCCATCATGTAAATATATGAGGGGGTACATATGGAACTCTTGTAAAATAGCACTCAGGACTTCTGTCACACACGAAAAAAAATCTAAAAAAAGGAAAAAAACTTACAAAAAAAACGCATTTCGCATTGGTTTTCCAAGAGAGGAGAGCTTTGAGACAAACTAGTTATTTTATTTAGCCTAATATGGTTCACATTTTGAGCAATTTGGCACATTTCGTTAATGGAAAGGAAAAAAGTATGGATTATAATGAGTTTGTATAATACATAAATTACTCAGTGTTGAAACCAAAGCTCATTCGCTGACAGCTATGGTGCCCACCTTCATTTCCTTAGCATTTAGGCCAGACTCTGTGTAGGATGAGTTAACCAGTTCTCTCGGGTTTTCTGCATGACAAAACACCAACCAGCCTGTACTGATTTGTCAAACAAGGTGCTCTTCTCATATTTATCTTGTTAACCTAAAATTTACCTCACATTCAATATTCATTTTGATTCATTCATTTCATTCAACATCAGGCATCCTATCATTCAACCTCTTCGGCATCCCCCTAGTTGGTGCTGACATATGTGGGTTTCAGCAAGCAACGACAGAAGAGCTGTGTCAGAGATGGATGCAACTTGGTGCCTTCTACCCATTTTCACGCAATCATAACAGTATATACTGTCCGGAATATCCCACCCCATGTCCGGTAAGACCTGTAAAGCCAATGTCGCCACTCCTTTTCCAATAAAAACAAAGGATTTTTAAGAGTTAGTATTTCAAGCCTGTATTGCTACAGCAGTTTTCCAACATTTTGGTTCATTTATTTTGAGCCAAACAGTGTCCATGCAAGGAAATTGGTCAAACTCTGTTGATTGTTGCCAACCATAGATGGGCTGACCAGAGTTTCATATTGATATGATCAGGGCCGTACGAAGCGGGGTAGGGGGGCACTTGCCCCCCGGCTCGAAAAAACGGGACGCTGGCAGGACAAATATCAAAATATCGGGGCGATATTTTACTACTTTTACTGTCCCAAGATTACTGTCCCGTAAATATTTAGTCAAAATAAGCCAATTTTAGCACAAATATCAAGGTTTTATATCGATTTTTGGCTGAAAATAGCAAAATATACATCGGGGCGAAACATGAATTTCAGGAGGGTAATTGTGTTTGCCCCGTTTGGCTTACATGCCTTCGTACGGCCCTGGATATGATGTATGTGTTTCCTGCTCAATTCTGAGCCATTTTAGACCCAGTTGCTCTCCAAATTAGAGTCATCCTGAATTTTTTTTAAAAGGGGCATGACACTTTTATAAGATGTGCAAATCTGTCCAGAAATATTCCTTATTATTGCCACACTCCCTTTACATCAATGATCTTTAAATAAAAAGCATAAGAAATCTACCATCACCTTGCTTGCAATAAAGAGGTTTAGTCAATTGTTCATTTGGGTAAATTTTCACCCGCATCTGTGAATGTGCATGGCTGGCCTGCATATTTGCGGTTGAAATTTACCCACTATGTAATTGGAATGCAATGAGCAATGGGGGCGATTTAGTTGTTGCAACATTATCTATTGTCACTCATCAACATTTCATGAAATTTTTAGTATAAATAGAGAATACATTTAGACATTCAAGAGTCCAATTACAGTTTCAACCCAATATTGATGCAGGATACTGATGCAAAATCATCTTGTTTAGGCTTTCGTCAAGGAAACCCAACTTGGTATTACGTACTTAGTAAGCCAAAGGAAGCCATTGTCAACTGGGCTCCAAGATGTTTTTAAATTCAGGAGGAAGGCCAGAGTAGCGGAAAAACCTGCAGAAGCGAACATGTGACTGAATAGCGCTGGGCTTCTGCCTGCTTCTGAAACTGATGTTGTACTGGGGGAGCGGGTTAGCGCAGTGGTAGTTCCCTGACTTTGCACCAATGAGGTCCTGGATTTGATTCCTGGCCCGATACTTTATGTGCATTTGGCTTTCAGTCCTTGCTCGCTTCCGTAGGTCTTCCTCCTGCATTCAAACTGAATTTAAAAACATCTTGGAGCCCTGTTGAAGATAAGCTTCCTTATGCTTACTTGGTGCCAAATACCAAGATAGGTTTTCTTGGTGACAGCCTAAACAAGATGGTAAGTCAGAGATCCACTTCCAATGTGATGTATATGAGTGTCCTTGTGCAATTGGACAAAAACTTTCATATGAAGTTTTAGTTTGATAGAGATGTCAAATTGGAACCATTACCAGTTCATGCTGGTTGTGAAGGAGGTATGTTGACCCCCAGGGGGGGGGGGCTACTTAGGACAAAACGGGTTATGGGGACGTGCCGCAAATTCAGGTATCAAAATCAGGCTTTCTGGTATTCTAATCGGTCCTTTTTCTTCGCAAAATGAGTTATTTTGCGTGGGTTTTCTTTTCAAATTTTTCGGAAATTTGCGCCAAATGCCGCAAATTTGGACATTTCTTCTCAAAATGATAGAAAATTTTGCCAAAATGAGATTTTTCATTAAATTTGACTCAAAATTTAGAAGATTTGGTATATGGATGGGTCAATTGTTCTTAAAAATTGGTACTTGGATGGGTGGCTTTCCAAATTTCACAGAGGCACATCCCTACCCAAACCAAATGTGAGTAGCCCACCGGGTGTTGACCCCTTTACGGCAATATTGAAATTGCAGAGTCTGGCCTAATTGCTTCAAAAGAAAGATGGGCCCTCTAACCAATGCATCAATGTGACCTAACCTTCAGTACTTTTTAAAATATAGTAAAATCAGCCGGTTCTGAAGCAAAAACTTGCCTGAAAAAACAAGAGCTATGTCAGCAGACAATTTTTTTTAATTTTGATTTTCAAGCTTTATTTTTCCAATTGTTTGTTTTCTTCGCCAAATAGTTTTAGGGTGTAGGATAAGTTATGATGGAAGTATAGTTTTTCCAGAATATTACTAATAGATTTGCACATCTCTTGAAGGTATGCTGTCCTATAACCTGTTTGGAGTGCCCCTTGTTGGTGCCGATATTTGCGGCTTTGAGGGCGACACCACGGAAGAACTTTGTCAACGTTGGATGCAACTTGGCGCTTTCTATCCGTTCTCTCGTAATCATAACAGTCGTATATGCGTAAATAAGCAATTGAGATGCAAGGTAAATGGAAATACAGGCATTTTTTAATGTCCCCTGAATTAACTGTAATAATATTAGGTATTCAAACACGCCACCGAGTTGTTCATTGCGAATCAACAACGATGCATCTATGCATCTGCATATTTTTATCGCGCGAGGGTGGCTTTAGCCACCCGAGCCTGATAAGAATACGCCAACGCATCGGATGCAGAGTTGTTGATTCGCGATGAACAACTCTGTGGCGTGTTTGAATACCTTTCAACAACGAAAATCTTCCTTAAAACGTATAAATTAAATTCTAAATGTTTTCAATTTAACAGATAGGCCTACTCATCTTCATAAAAATATTTAACATGTACTGAAGCAAAGTGCTAGTTTGTTTATGTTTGCTGCTTTGACGTTATCAATTTTTCCCACCGGGCTTTTGCACGTACTATTATAAGTGCCCGGCGTGCGATGAGCAGTGCGCCGACTTTTTGTGTACTGCGTAAACTCACTTCCGTAAATGCTGTGCCGTGCGTGACGCGCTAATTTGAATATCAACCATGGATTCATCACGAATCAACAACGGTCGGTACGCTCCTGTATAAGGAGATACAGTGAGTTGTTGGCAAGATTGATCAATACTTGAAAACTGGCATTTACAGTCTCTGGGACCTTAAGTATACCATTACTATTTGAAAATAATGTGATGATTTTTAAATGCCATCCTTGCATTTCAATATGGATGTCTAATGGCCAAGGACAGGCATACATTATGAGGGGAAAAACCCACTTGCTGTTGAAAACGAAGTGCTCGGTTCAATCAAATAGACATGCGCAGCATATCTTGTGCGCATTTGGTGCGATGTGCGACATGACGAGTTGTTGACAAGTAGTGATTCTAATAATATCGCAAGTCCACCCTACCATTGCTTGTTAATACTAGAGAGCAGTGTTCCTGCTAAGGCCTTTTGGCACACCATTGGCGCAAGAGCCAGGAAAATTGACGCAACATGTTTCTAAAAATGTGTAAAAAATATTCCTTTCATGGCCTATTGTCAGCATCAGCTCATGATTTTGGCGTAAGCACCCGGGCATAAGTGTCATAATTGCTCTAACTTTGTCATAATTGCTCTAATTGGCGCAAGCTAAAAAACCTTAGCGGGAACACTGCTGGAGAGTATAGTATATTTGTATTTTCTTCTATATTGTAAAGTTGGAGATAATGCTTAGTAAAAACAAATTAAATAAATTTACTTCACTTACCATTTTCCATATTTTTCATTCAGGATCAAGACCCTGCTGCCTTTTCCAAAGCCATGCAGGACTCAACCCGTAGTGTCCTTTTGACCAGGTATCGCCTGCTGCCATATCTATACACACTCTTCCTCAGAGCTCATGAAAATGGCAGTACAGTAGCCAGGCCACTTTTCTTTGAGTAAGTATCCATGTTATACTTGTCTCAGATCTAAGCTGATTTTATTTTTTTAAAGGAACATGACATGTATGCCTAGTTTAAACTTTCAGGTTGTTTCAAATTATGCCAAGATTAAAGCTTTAATTTGCGGCATAATTTATGACTATGTGGTGAAACTGTTTTATTTAGATAATACATGTATTCAAGTGTCTAGCGAAAAAAATAGCCAGTTATTTATTTATTTATTTAAGCTCTCATTGTACAGGGTAGCTTCTTCGGTGACAGAGCACTGCTATTCTAGAAGGTCCTGTTCAATTGTAATACATGTACAAATAAAATATAATTTGCAAAATATTTACAAGAAATTATTTAAAAAATAGTGTTATACAACAGATATACAAGACACAAAACAAAGTCACCAAAACTGACATGTGAAAACAAAATGAGGAACATATTTAAATATCCTTAATAACATATTTGAATTGTCCAAGGGACAAAGAATTCAATTTTGAACGAGTCTCAGTATCAACAACATTGTTCCAAAGGTTTGCTCCTCTGACATGAAAAGTTCTGAAGTCAGAATTTATTTTAAAGCAGGGAACAACAAGCATGTTTGACAATTTTCCCCTTGTACTGTAATATATTATGTGTAGTATGAGTGAAAACAAAGTTTGAACACAAATAATTAGGAGCTTCCCCCATAAGACATTTAAATAACATAATAAGAACATCTATCTATCTATGTATGTCGACCACGGTCGGAAGCCGTGATGAATTTTCTCCACTGCTGTCTGTTTAGCATGAGTTTGAGAAGTTCTTTTTGATCAATTCCAGCATCCTGTGTAAGAAGTACTGGGTAGGTCAGCCTTTGTCTTCCCTGTGCATGTGTCCCTTGGGTGGGCGTCCAGAACACTAGTCTAGACACTGGTTCCTTAAGCCGTCTAGCACAGTGAGCAGCAAAGTTTAGGCGGCGACCTCTCACTATTTCTGATAGTTAGGGTAAATCACCATATATTACCTCCTTGGTAGGATGATCTCTCCAGTTGAGGTTTTGAACCATCATTAATAGTTTGCTGTAGCACCCATCTAACCTGGCTTCAAGTCTTTCTGTCAGTGTCCACCCTTCTGAGCCATACAACAGAATACTTTCTACGGCTGCACGGAAGGCGCATTTTGTTACAAGCTTTCCATGCAAGGCTTTTCGTACATGAAAATCCTTTTCCGACTCATCTACCCAAAAGCCCAGGTATTGAAAGTCTTGGACCTGGTCTAGTTGACTTCCCTCTATTGTGGACAGTGCAACATCAGTCTTGATGTTATATGCCATGAATTTGGTTTTTGAAGCATTCATCATAAGATCAACTGTTGCAGCAGCATCCTCAACTCTGGTCAGCAGTTCTTGAGCTTGTTGTAATGTGTCGGATAGCAAGGCAATGTCATCTGCAAAATCTAGGTCAGTAATGACTTCTGAAGGGTGCCTTCGACTTCTTCGATGTGTTACTGTAAAGCCCAGCATGTCCTTGTCTTCTCTGATTGTCATTCTCATCACATAATCTAGCACAATGATGAACAGGTAAGGTGCTAGAGTATCGCCCTGTAGCACTCCTGCTAATATCTCGAAAGCCTCAGTTTCACCATCTGGTGATAACACAACTGCTTTTGTGCTGCTGTACATGGTATTGATTGCTTCGACGATGGTATTCGGAATCCCGTAAGCATTGAGAATCTTGAGCATTTTACCTCTGTGCACTGAATCAAAGGCCTTCTTGAAGTCTATGAAGGTGATGACACATTCAAGATTCTTGTCCTTGATTTCTTCTTTAAGTCTACGTAAGGCAAGGATGTGAGAAGTAGTTGAGCGTTCAGCGCGAAACCCATTTTGGTTTGGTCTAAGCAGAGGTTCAATGTGAGGTCGAATGCGATTGAGTATCCCGATCACAAAATTGCGAAAACCAGATTGACACGGTGTTAGAAAATTGTCAAAAAATAATCTTTTTTCGCAATTTTATAGAAAACGGCTTGGTAGGAAGATTTTTAGGTAGGTAGGAAACTTTGACGAGTCATAATATCACAAAATTTCAAATTCACCCCCAGACGAAAATTTTACCACTTCTCAACTTCAAAGCCTGATATCTCAGTTTGCAGATCGCCGCAAAGTCCCCCTTTTCAGTGTGAGTCATCACAAATGTACTTTTACGTGCAAAAATGGTAACTTTAATTTGTAAAAATTATTTCCAAGTATTAAATGGACTCTCTTAACACACTTGAAGTGTTTCTTCTATCAAAAAGCAAATTGTGTAAAAAAAAATGCTATAGAATACCCATGTGACTTTGGGCAACTTTTAAGGGTGCTACAATGTCCCCTTTAAAAATTGTCCTTAAAATTATAAGAGTTAAGGGGTTCCAAGGGTTTGTCTTAAAATTCAGCAGATTTTAGGGAATCCCTTGAAAAAGTTGTACTTACGTATGCTTTATGAATACGGCCCCTGATTATTAGAAACCCAGCCTGCAACATCAGAAAATGCGACACACCACGAAATAGCTTCCCATTGACTTACTGTACAAAATGGCTTCCTAAAAACACCCGAAAACTCAATAATAAAGCAACTGGTTGCTTCAACACTGCCTTTTTCTCAGATGATTATGATCTCTTCTAACACAAAATGATGATAGAAGTACACCATCAAGGCAAAAATGTCAAGATACTGGACGCTGAAGTAATAACGCCCCCTATCACTGACAGCCGAATTTTGTATTACCAGAATCAAGCGCAAATTAAGGAAAACCCTTTAAATTTTACCAAAGTAATCTGGAGATCAAAAATGGCATCAGAGCATCTTTAAATAAACCTAACTTTATAATTAGAACAAAATATTGACCCAACATATTGCCCTTCTATACGTTTTGAAGTCCTCATTTTAGAAGGGCAGTCAATTTTGCCGATTTTAGAAATGCCGGATTGCGAGTGCTAGTTATTTAGTGTATTGCGCCCAAAAGTTTGGTTCCAAGAATCAAGCTTAATGTTGATGGCAGTGGATATTCAAATGCAAATGTAAAATAAATTGTGACAAAATAATTAAAACATTGCATTTCTTGCTGATACAGGTTTCCTTCTGAGACTTTGTTATATAACGTACAGCAACAGTTTATGTGGGGTGAAGCACTGATGATTAGTCCTGTTTTAACTGAGAACACGCTACAGATTAATGCAGTAATACCCGAAGGACTCTGGTATGATTATTACACTGTAAGTATTGATTAAAATTAGTAGCATGGTAAAAGCTCCTGATCCTTATGCACCTTTATATGGCCAAAAAAATGTTTTTTTTTTTTTTTTAACTTTTCCTGAAGGAGGTTTTAACCTTGAAATCTCTAAAAAACAATGCATGTTAAAGTCATATGATAACATAACAAGATCAATTATTAGTTATTTCTTACAGGACACCAAAGATTTGGTAATTTAACACAATTATTGTGAGTTTCTGTACTAGAAACGGCAATTTTAATAGAAAGAATTGTAAAAAAAAGGGGGGAAATCCTGACCCTAGTTTTGCCAGATTTAGGGTCGGTTGGAGAGTGCAAAACATCAATTTTTAGGCCTCACAATTAATAACCTTGGGATGTTTACCATGATTCAAAACAATAGCAACTGGAAAACCATCAGTTGAGTTTTGAATCAGCTGAATGGCAAATGCAGTTACCTTGAACAAGACATTAAATCTCATTATGCTCATTAAAATGTTTTAAATATGTATTTCTATTCAGTGCTGAGAATGTAAAAAGCTTCCTTGTAAATGGGGTGTAATTGCTACCCCGACTTAAATCAACCTGGAAAATTCAGGAAATGTGTCCTAATTCTTATTAGGGTTTTGTCCAGTTTGAGGAAACTTTATTGGAATCTGGGAGCTTTTCAGAACTTTGACAGCAATAGCTAAGACGTAAATGGTAATTTCATGACATACTTACAATTTTCTCTTTCAGGGAGCAAGTGTTTCAGTAAACTCAACACAAACAATGACGCTAAAAGCACCCCTAGATACCATTAATCTTCATGTGAGGGCAGGATTTATCATACCAACGCAGGAACCTAACACGACAACTACAGCTAGCAGAAATAACAAGTTTGGTCTGATCGTACCACTGCAAACAGACGGGACAGCATGCGGGGGGTTGTTCTGGGATGACGGTGATACCGTCGGTATGTATACTGGACCCAAGCCCGTAGCCAGGGGGGGTGCGGTTGGGCCATCGCACCCCCCCCCCCCAAATTTGACAACCTACAAAAAAGGTCCACAAAAATTCCCTAAATGTCCACCAAAAGAACACCTAAAACACCAAAACACGGAAATGTAGGTCGTGTCTGAATAAAATACTACACAAAATGCTTGGAAAAATTTTTTTTGCTTGTCAATTTGTCAAAACCACTAAAATTAGTTCAGGGTCGACCAAAAAGAAAATTTTTCCTCCACAAGGTCCACTTTTTGAAAATCAGCACCCCCTTGAAAAAATCCTGGCTACGGGTCTGATTGGACCCGTTTACTGTCAGGATTATGTCAAAATTTGATGTATGACTAATATGTAGTCAGGATGGCTCAATCAACAAGGAGGTTCTCACTTGGGTCCTTTTTCAAACCCTCAACTTTTCCAAAGGATTTTAAGGTTTGAAAAAATGTTTTGAAAATTTTGCAAATTAGGACAAATTCATAATTCTGCCTCAAGCTACTTATTTAAAAGAGTTTTTTTATTTTTTAAATTGCTTCCCATATCTAAGATTTTTTTGGCACAAAATGGAACCTATGTTTCAAGGATTTCTGTGAAAAAGTAACCCAATTGGGCTGCACATCCCAGTATAGCTAATGTATACTGCCACATATCATGTTTGAGTCTATGGTATATTCTTGTGAAAATCTGGGGCTAACTTTTTGGAAGTGTTTTTCTAGATTTTGGTATATCGATCAGGTGTTATTTCAAGAAATTGGTATACTTTAAGGTGGGCTTTTGAGCCCAAAATTGTGAGAGGCATTTATGCGACTGATAAATGAGTAAAAAAGATTTTTGACGAACCCTGGATATTTTGGGGTGTTTGTGGCATTATTAGCATGCTCAAAGCTGTGTGGTTCTGATGAAATGGTCTGGTCACAAATTCTATAGAAATTACAAGTGAGGTTTTTTTTTTGATAAAATTGAAAAATGTATGTGTGCCCAGTCATATCTAAAGGTACCTTAAGGGTCCCAAAATCAAAATTGATTTGTTGGTCTCATCTGAAAGTTCAAGCTTTAAAATGACACCTTGCTTTTGGTTATTGGATGTTCGGTTGCAAAGTTACATCCAAATTGGTAAAAGGAATCGGGCTGAATTGAGTTTAAAGTTTTTGTACTGAGTAAAACTTGAATGGAGGGAGGATTTTTCTCTTGGTTTTTCCTATGTTTTGTATGTTGAAACCTGATTAATATGATGGAATATACTTCAAAGGTAATGTTTCTGAAGAAATTAGAAATTCACCTTTGGACGGGATTATTGACTATGCTCAGCTTCAGTGGCCCGTATCTCGTAAAATACTCTGCCGACCTTAAGGTACCTTTTTGTTCTTTTATTTTAGGTACCAGTGAGCAAGGCATGTACATACATATGACATTTGAAGCCCAAAATAAGATGTTAACCTCCAGCATCCTGTATGATGGTTATACAGACTCCGGCTCTATGAATCTGGGATCAGTGTTGCTGTATGGTGTCAGTGATCAACCACAGAATGTGACTATGAACAGTAATGTAGTACAGTTTACATATGATGGAACAAATAAGGTGAGGATCTTTTTTCTTTCTCTCTCACATTAGGCCCGAAATAAAAAATTGTCATGTTGCACTCGGCCCTCCTGAGGGAAAAATTAGGACATCCTCTTAGCTGAACCTTTTTAGGCAATAAATACCTTTTACACCTATGATTTGCATAGTACAATAGAATTGTAGCAACAAGGTAAAAATTAACCCTTTAGAATCAGATTCCATTTCTTCAATACTAAAGCTTACATATGTATATTAAATTCCTAAGTACATTAAACTATTTGCTGCCTGAACATGGATAAGATTTCTTTGCAGAATGTTTTAAAATTACAGGTATTTCTTAGCACCAACATAATACAGCCACTTTTGTTCTGTTACTTTTGTGGGTCAAAAGTTCAAGTAATTTTAGAAAAGAATTCAGTGGTTAAATGTAATTAAAAGTCAAAACTCAAAGAAATAGTTTTTAGTATTTGACAAAGAAAGTGGACTTTCAATTCTATAATCCTGATGACAATTTCTGACAGCAAGTTTTTAGTCACAATGAAATATTTACTACAGCACCATGATCAGTGACCTGTACCTGCACATTTGGTCAAAGTGGATTGTTTGGTGCAAAACCAAAGATGCCAAAGGGGCTAGTATATGTAGCTGTCCATTCCAAAGGAGCCGTAAATGCAGCACACTTCATTTTGCGCTACAGGTGAAAATATGTGTCAATGTCGTAATTTACCGAAATTGATTTTTTGACAGATTCACAATCCTTGTGCTTACTTCATAACACCAGCAAGGTTTCATTTCAAAAAAATTATTGGAAATATGAAATATATCTGTTCATTTTGAGACTAATCAACAGAAAATATACGACCTAATAATCTTTGAATGCGTTTATCTCCTATTCATGGCATGGGACTGACTGCTTAACAGTTTCTCGCTAAGGATTTTGGCCTTCCTCAAAAAACAACAATAAAAAAAGTTAAACAGCTCACAATATCCAATCATGGACAGATGTCACAAATGAGCCTAGAATCTTAAGTTTAAACTGAATAAAACTATAATAAAGGAATATCATGTTAATCAAAACCCTCTTTTTGTCGTTTGTTTGTTTTTTGTATTGTTTTAGAAACCCCTTGTGGACCAAGTGTACTTTGGGTCCCATCCAGAATTTTAGGGTTAGTGTTAGTGTTCGGTTTAATTTAGGGATAGGGTGTAGGGGTAGGGTTAGGGTTACAGTTTGGCAGGCCTGGAGTTTGGGTTTGGGTTTAGGGTTAGGGTATAGTTTTTGATGGGACCTAAAGTATACTTTCCCCCTCCCATATTTATCAATTTCAGTTTCTCAACCCCTTTGATAATAATAATAATAAGGAGATGCTTTTAAGTACATAAACCTAATTAAAGGTCTCTATGCCCTTTACAAAAGAAAAACACAATATATACAGAGAGCAAAAGTTCGATACAACTACAGAAAAACTTACACTACTATAACTTATAAACTACGACTTACAACTACAACATGAGCAAGCTGTAAAAACCAGAGATGAGAAAGAAAAACTAATTGGACTTAAACAAATGAGATTTTACTTTCTGCTTGTCTTTTTCACCAGGTGCTGAATGTGACTCCATTGAATACCAAACTGAATGCTCCATTCAAATTGGCCTGGACGTGAATCAAAGCAGCATCTATAGAGTTGGCTATCAGTATAGCTGCTGGTAATGTTTGACAATGATCAGTACTATA
>JXSR01S009457.1:11455-23577 GCA_000969725.1 Ophiothrix spiculata
TAGTATGTAAAAAATACTTTGCGGGGAACCGCAAGGTCAAAGAGTTGACTCGACCCCTAGATGACGTTGGACCCTACTCACGCAGGGCCCATACAAATGATACATGTGACTCTACCCATGCAAGAACCATTGTGTCTTTGGCCCAAACTACTAAAATGGGCCTTGTGAGCCCTTTTGATTATCCCCCTTCCTGAGGTCCACCATTATCAAGTCCAATCAATTTCAAAACAACAAAGCATACAAGTTTGGGCATCTCATTAGGATAGTCAATTTTAGTTAACTAGATAGCAGGTCGCCATCACAGTGTAGTTAAGCTTAAGCTTACTTGAACAACTAAACATTCAAAAATGTCGGCCAATTTCTTGCAAAAATACAGAAATCAATAGATTATTATGTCAAAAACATAACTGCTACTTTATCACTAACACTTCCTTATCTTTGTTTCACAGTTGTCAATTTAAAAATCTTGCGTCTGGCTACATTCAAATCGTAAACAAACAAAACCTGCCATCTTGGAAGTTGGAATTGCCAATTTTCACAAATAGGGGTGTTGCATTATGGCATTTTTCATGTGCAAATCGGCAAAGTCGCAATATTGGAAATACCGTATTGTGCAAAAATAGAAGTTTAAATGAAAAAAGAAATTAATAGGAATATAAAAAAATACTCATTTTATCATACTTTTGTTTAGATATTCGTTGGATAAACACACATTTTCAAAGGTTTGTCTTTGATGGTGCAGAACTTGTGGAGTGGTGTTAGATTTAATAGGCGGGCGACTTTATGGGATTTTTACCAATTTTTTCGCCCCCGTTTATGGTGCTCACGAGGGCTATTTTATACGTCTCGCGGGCGGAATCGCCCGTCGCCCGCGTGTAATTTTTACGTTGCCAGGGCCCATTCCACTTTTACCATGGCCCTATTTTTGTAAACTGGGTAGCGTTTGAGGATCATTTTTCGTTAGCTTCCAAGCATTCTCTTGGCGAAGTCAAGTGTGACCAGGACATTTCATCGCCTGCTTGTCACTCTATTACATATACACATTCCACATGACCACTCAACTTGAGCGGTGAAGTGACCTTGACCCAGGTGTTGTCAAATCAAATTTGACCTAAAAATCACGTTTTTCGAACTTTTTGTGTTGTTGCCCCTACCTATACGTGAGAAGGTTGATCCCATTCGGAGTTCAAATTTACACTTAACTAGATTACCTATCAGATCTGACCAAAAGCAACATAAGTTTCCCGATAGTTTCCTTATAAATGCCTTGTGAGATATGGCTGAATAAAGTGTTTGTTCGGAAATACTTTAAACCGCTAGTGTATGTACACTGAAACTTATTGCAAAACGGCCATGAGCATTCACAAGCCATCTCCCCTTTCAATTGCAGACACAAATAATTTCACACTCCCCGGCCCCCTTTCAACCACTGACACAAGTTTCACACTCAATTTCCCTTTTTTTTTTCAATCATTTGAATGTACAATATTAAAAAAAAGATATTATCAATAATATTTTTAGTTGAAGTTTAGCAAAATTTTAAGTTTTGTGTGATTTTTTTAAAAATTAATTTAGATTTTATCTGAAATTAGCAAATTTCCTCTTTGTTTTCCTCATTTTCATAGACTTGCTCCAAGTCTCTGTTGTCCTGTACTCTAAATAATATTCAGTTTTCTGTGAAAGTTATATTTCCAATATCCATGCTTAAATATGCTATTTTTAAAACAGTTGCACAGGTGTCCAATATAATAGGCCTACTATCATTCTCACAAAGTCTCAAATTGTAGCGGAGAACCAATTTAAAGTTTCTTCAAACTTTCTATTTTGGTATTTAACAATGGACCATAGAACCTCAACCTACCCTGACCATGGCCTGACAGAGGACACAAAGTCGGACACAAAGTAGTTGAAGTTCATTACTCCAAAATTAGTTAGTGTTAGAGTAAGGGCCGGTTCATGGTTAGTGAGTTAGGGTCGGGTCATGGTTTACTGAGTTAGGGTTGGGTAATGTTAGGGTCAAGTTTTTGATGGGACATAAAGCATACCTTTTCCGTAATACTTGACATCTTAATATGATGGTTATCTCTGGCTACACTACTAAACTGGATATAACCCGGGGGGTACTTATAGTACAAAAGAGGTTTATGGGGACATGCCACAAATTCGGGTAGCAAAACCAAGCTCTCTGGTATTTCAATCGGTCCGTTTTCTTCGCAAAATGTGGTTTTTTGATGGGTTCATTTTTCAAGGGGCAGAAAAAATTGATATTTGGATGGGTTTCAATTTTCCCAGAGGCACATCCCTATCCAAACCAAATTTAAGTACCCCCCCCCCCCCCCCCCCCCGGGGATATAGTCACCATATTTAGACGTCAAGTATTACTTCTATGTGGTCATTAGTGTCAGTATTATCAACAAGATATTAATAAGATTATTTTTTTATTAATATCTCGTTAGTATTATGGAGCAAAACATCTTTCATGCTCTTGACAAACAACATACAAACCCGGTGGGTACTTAGTACAAAAGTGATTACGGGGATGTGCCACAAACTTGGATAGCAAAATCAGGTTGTCTGGTATTCCAATGGGTCCTTTTTCTTTGCACAATGTGGTATTTTGATGGATCAGTTTTTCAAACTTTTCTGAAATTTGCATCAAAATCCCAAAAAAACAGCGAGATTTTAGAGCAATTCGTGCATTTTTTCACAAATCTTACAGAAAATTCTCATCAGCAAAAGAAAAGTTCCCAGAAAGGTTTTTTTTTTCTATACCCTGTGATATCCTTGGCTGCAAATACATGATAAGTGTTCAATAAGTTTGGGATTTAATGTTGAAGAAGATATGAAGAGTTTGTTTCCAAAAGGGCCTAAATCCACTTTTTGGTCAAAATTGGGTTATTGGTGCCATAGTGTAGTATTATAGTAGTAGTTTATTTGGAACCAAGCCATTTTCCCCAAAAGTTGCTATCATAGAGTTTACCAGTACACAAAAATATGTGTTTGTTTCCAAAAGGACCTAAATCCACTACAGTTTGTTTCCAAAAGGGCCTAAATCCATTTTAGGGTGTAAACAAACCTCTCAATAAGAAATAAGCAATAAAGTTTTGATTTCCACAAATGATGTCACTGTAGTGAGAGGACCTATCCCTAACTTGTGAAGCAGTAAAAACTCAAAAATAAATTAAGCATGACAAGAAATTATCCTTTTGCTGATTTTCAAAAGGATTTAGGCCCTTTTGGAAATAAACTCTATAAATGAAGAGATCATTCCCAAAAAGAACATAAATCAACTTTTGGTAACAATTTAGTTGTTAGTGCCATAATGTAGTACTATAGTAGTAGTTTCATGGAACCAAACTATTTTCCCCAGAAATTGCTTTCATTGAGCTTAGCAGTGCACAAAAATCTCAGTTTGTTTCCAAAAGGGCCTAAATCCACAGTTTATTTCCAAAAGGGCCTAAATCCAATGCCTAGTGAAAATAAAGCTTTACATAAAAAATGAACAATGAAGTTATGGTTTCCTTGAGTGTTGTCACTTTAGTTAGAGGACCAATTCGTAAAATGTAAAGCAGCAAAAACCTGAAAAGTAATTTTGCGCAACAAGAAAAAACTTTTTGCTGGTTTTCTCAATAAGTACTCAGATTGATTTAGGCCCTTTTGGAAACAAACTCTTCATATATATTCAAGTACTCTTCAACATTGAGCTGGTATGTGGATATCCTTGTCTGCAAATACACAAGGGGTTTTCAATAAGTTTGGGGTTTAAGGTAGAAGAAGATATATATTCATGTGCTCTCCAACATTGAGCTGGTATGTGGATATCCAGGGCAGGGCTTCGACATTCGCGGTAACGCGACCGCGCCGTTCCCAGAAAAAAGTTGAAGCCCCAGAAAAAAATCTGTATGCTTAAAAAAATAATAATGAATAATAATTTTCATCAATTTGAGACACATACATCTCATAATTTATGTGTCTCAAGTTAGAGAAAATGAGAGCCATGATTTTCAATTTGAGACAGTTTTGAAAATTTGAGATTGTTTTGAATACTGCATGGTGTGATAGGTGTTGCACAAGGGCGAGAGATTTTATGACTGCATGAGGGGGACGGGTTCGCGCAGCATTTCTTTCCTCGCCTTTCACCACTTTGATTCCTGGTTGGACCTAGGTTGTATGTGAATTTGGATACTAGTGTCAAACCCCGTCAAAGCACAGTATCGACACTTAATAAAAGTCACTCCTCCATAAAACATCTGAAGAATGTGGCTGTTAATAACAAACAGGAGTGGATGGTTGTGCTTTTCTTGACCTTGATCATGATGGAGGTTTTTTTTTTAAATCTTTAATGCTAATTATAAACTCTAGAAACCTGTCAAGTTGTAATTTTCTAACATAAAAACAAGAACATTTGTTTACTTGTTACTTTCCACATGAATTATCTCAATTACCTTTGGCCTCGAACTTAAACCCCCTCCCTATAGAGAAAGAATGTTATATGTACAAGAAAGGTATGATATATTGCTGGGCAGCATGATTCTCTTACACAAAATTATTGCCAGATTGAAGGTTTGAAGAAAAAAAGCAACACTTTGGTACTAAAGTCTCTGCCAAAATTCCTCGGACAAAATCAGTCACATGACCACCAATTGCAGGGTACGATCACATTTGTAAACAATTGGCCCTGCACTCTGGATGTTTATTTACATCGTCTGAAGAATTATGACACCAACTATAAACTGTCTGATTTGCAATGTACATAATTGCCTGTATTCTTTTTAATGTCTTTATAGGTCGCATTTCAATTCCGTGGATTTTCCAGATCCGTTATTGGCACCTATCAGACCAAGCGTCAGATTGAACTAAGGGCTGAAGGAAAATCGTATAATAAATCTCCGTCTAAACAAAATGTAATGCCAGTGTTACTGGAGGACATAAAGTCTGATATTGTTAATTCATCACAGGTAAGGGGATGCTATGGTTTTATGTTTTGGGCGATTGAAAAAAAAAAAAATTCTATATTACATATGTGACCCGTCATATCAAAAGGTACCTTAAGGGTCCCAAAATGAGAATTTATTTTTTGGGTCTCATCAGAAAGATTATATTTTAAGCTTTAAAATGACGCCTTGCCTTTGGTTTTTGGATGTTCGATTGCAAAGTTACATCCAAATTGGTAACAGGCATCAGGCTGATTCCGAAAACTATAGTTCTGAGAAAATCGAGTTTGAAAGTTTCTGCACTGGTAAAACTTGAATGGAGAAAGGTTTTTCATCTTGGTTTTTGAAACATTTGTCTTATGTTTGGATGTTCGAACCCGATTAATATGATAGAATACACTTCAAAGGTAACGTTTCTGATGAAATTAGAAATTCGACCTTGGACATGATTTTTGACTATGCTCAGTTTCAATGGCCCATATCTCGTAATTTACTATGCCGGTATTAAGGTACCATTCGATATTATGGGTCACATATTGGACATTTCAACCCTGTCAGTTTGCTGTATAATTTTTCTTTTTCTAAAGCTTTCTGGTGGTTAAAAGTAGCTAATAAATAAGAGTAAAAAAAGAGCCAAAATCTTTTGAAATTGGGAGGAAAATGAAACAAATTTGCAAAATCTTCCTGAAAACCAAATCTGAGCCATCTTGGCTTATAAAACAGTTTGTTGTTGTTTTTCTTGTTCTTGTTGTTCCAAATAGAGAGAGAGTTTTCTTCATATTGCTGCAGTTATCAGTTCAAGCAGAAAATTTAAATTGAAGGTCGAAGAAAATCCTTTATTTGGAAAAATGGTTTCAAAAGTTACTAAATACCAGGAAATACAGGGTGTCCACGAATGATTTATACCTGTTTTCAAAAAAATCATAGAAAATATATCAGCTTCTGAGCCTTAAAAGTCCTAACCCTTTGCCTCGTATAATTTGAAGTAATGCATATCTTATCAATTTTGCTCAATTTTCTCTCTCACTTTAGCTTCAGACTTTATATAAATGGTTACCGGACAGAATCGCATTGTATCAACCCAGGCTGGCTTTTACCTCATCCGAACACGGCTTCAATCTTGGGACGTTATTTCAGAAATGTGAGCAATATGAACCGACAGTACTCCTCATCAAGACCACTGACAATGAGGTATGCATGGTTTAGGGATCACGTCAAAACTCAACCGGCATTTGACCGCCAGGAACGGCCGGTTCGGGGCGGTTGCTGTTGTTATGAACAATGACAACCACCCAGAAGCGCCGGTTCCGGGCGGTCAGCTGCTGGTTGAGTTTTGAAGAGGCCCCTTACTATCCTTACTTTATAAAATCTTAAGACGTTATTTCAGAAATGTGAGCAATATGAACCGACAGTACTCCTTATCAAGACTACTGACAATGAGGTATGGCTTATGCACCAGTCAAGTGTATGATGTGCCCCAGCCCCTCACTCCCACCCCACCCCACCCTGTTATTTCAGAAATGTTAGGAATACGAACCGACAGTAGTCCTATCAAGACCCCACCCACCCCGTTATTTCAGAAATGTTAGTACTCGTTATCAAGACCACTGACAATGAGGTATGCATGGTTAAGCACGATCATGGTGATAAGCAGTGTTTCCGCTAAGGTTTTTGAGCTTGCGCCAATTCGAGCAAGTTTGACAAAGTTTATGAGGTGCTTGCGCCAAAATCATGAGCTGTGGCTGAAAATTGGCTCAATAAAGCTAGAAAAATATCTTTCTCACACATTTTCAGAAACTCTTTGCGCCAATTTTCACCGCCCCTGCGCCAATGGCGTGCCATACGGCCTTAGCGGAAACACTGGTGATAAGTACCTACAGATTTTTTTCTATTTTTCCTCAATCAATAGATTAGAGTCTAAACTTCAAAATTCAGCAATAAAAGATGGGAGTCACCGACTATCTAAGCGTGCTATGACATCATATATGATGACGTCATTTTCTTTTATGGAAAATGACATCATAATCATGGACGATAACTTGAAAACTCAAGCGTTAGGTTACTTGACGTTATTACCATATGCATTGTTGTCTCACCTGATCTATAGTTCAAAAGAGGCTTATTAGTCACTGTATGTAGTATGTTGGGGTGTATGTGGATGGGGTGTGTGTGTGTGTGCGGTAATTTGGTTAAAATTTTGATGATACTTGTAAAGTGCACGATGACGAAACTTAGTGACATGAAGGGTCTCGGGATAAACTCGTGAAACATATTCATTTGACCGCTGTGTAATCCTTATGGTGTGGCAGTCATGTTGGATTATAGCTTACGAAGAGTGCCTTAATTGTACGTGTGGCGTTTACAGCTGAACAGATTCGTGGGCTTTTTTACATACTAAGCTCAAAGCTAGCTATATAGAGATGATTAAATTTTCAAAGTCCACCAGGCACATATGTGTACAAAAATTTTGAAGAATCTCACCCCCATCCCTTCATCTGGGTTTAAGACACTGTATCTTCTACACTTTTACTTTGCATCTGAATCCATAAGGTGCCATATGGCAACCCATGGGAGTAATGTAAACGCAAATATTTTCATGCTCAGTAATTTTCACGCAACGTCAATTTTGGACCATTTCGGGCGTTTTTATTTTCGCGCACGTGAACATTGGCCGTGTATGGAACGAACTTTGTAACAAATACAGAGTAATTTTCACACTGCATGAAAAGCGCGAACATAAATGTAGCGCGAAAAATACCACTTATACAGTAAATGATACTTGTGTGTGGGTAACCACCAGAGTTCCGCAGGTTAAGAAGGTGACCCTATCTCCTGAGACCAAATATTGGCAAAAATGAGTAAAATGATACTCTATCTGAGACCATAAATCTACCATATCTGTTCCCAGGGCAGCAAATTGTGCGAGAGAGGGGAGCACCGCTCGCAGGAAGCAACAGAAAAAATTGAGGAAATTGTGCCTTCATGAGAAAAAATAAATACGAGCTGATTGAGGAAACTTTGAGTGTTCTTTCATAAATTTGCTCCTGAGGAAAAAAATAATAATTTTATGCCATGTCTGTTCCAATGGATACCCTATCCGAGACCATACATGTTCAAATGAATACCCTATCTTAGACTATACGCAAATGTGACGAAATAGTTATTACAAGAAATCATAGGTAAAATAAAACGACACCATTTAGACACTTTTAACCCTTTCCAGTCTGACCACTTTTTCTGCCCCAGGCTGACGCCATTTTACCTGTAATCTGACATCTAAAGTAAATTAAATTTTTCTTTAGAAATATTCTACATAATTCAATGAAACATCAGCTTAATAGACCGTTATGAACTGTATAAATTGCCTGTGATAGTGTTTTGGAAGGTTAGAGGTCATGAAATTAGTTATACTCTAGTGTTAGTTAGGGCGTACCCCATACGCTCTTAGCCTGTGACTGGCAGTAATGTAGGGCTTACCCCATACGCCCTATATGACAGGAAACGGTTAAGAAGTATTTCTAGGTATTTGAAACATTTTCATTAATTTAACAATTCTTTTTATATGTTTGATACCCTATCAGAGAAATAAGGCAAATTTGATGCCCTATGTGAGACTATATGAGAGTACCAGGTTGATTTTGATACCATATATTGCAAGTCTTGAGACCTGTCCAGGTCTCAACCTTTAAGGTAACGCGGGTGGTTACCCAGTCAGAATACACCCGGATTTGGCAAGCACTAAAACTCATTGTCTTGTAATAAAGTGTACAGTTTTGTATGTTCCCGAGTTTGCCACTTTAGTATATTCAGCAATAAATGCATATTTCAGTGCCAAAAGAGTTTTATTACTCAGATTTCATTTCCACAGTATTGCTTGGCCTTTGCATTATGGATAATAAGGCAAAATGATTGTTGTAGAACCTTTTTTTTTTAAACTGACCACAGTGGCGTAGCCAGGCCTTTCTCCAAGGGTGGGCAAACCATCCAAGATTTCTTCAATGGATTTTATCGAGCGACTTTACAGGGAGATGTTCCAAGTGGCCGACTCAGTCAAGTTTTTCAAGAAAAACCGCCAAATATTGTGCTTTCTGAAGTTTTCAACCTAATTTTTAACGATTTTCAGCTCTTATAGTTGTAATTTTATGGGGAAAAAGCAGTTCCTACCCCCTAAATTTTTCTCCCAGGTCTTCAAAATTTCTCCAAAAAATTTCCAAGGTGAGCAAATTCCCACCTTGCCCACCCCTGGCTACGCCACTGTCTGACCAGCTGACCTACCTGTCTTAAAATTTCATCCCCTAAAGATCAATCTAACAATTTTGTTTTTGCCTATAATGGCAAATACTATTATTTGCATAATGCCAGCATCGATTCTCATTTTTAATTATCTTGCTATATCAAAGAATGCTAAGTACCTAGAGTTTCTGAGAATTAAACATTCAAAAATCTGTCACACAAATATAGTGTGCAGGTGTGCCTAACTATGAGCAGACCTTGATGTATAGTGTTTCTGGAAGTGAAAGTCAATGATATTTCACTTGTTAGGTAACATATTCATTTGGCTATATACCGATATTTCCATTACGTTTCAATACTGCTCCCCCCCCCATTCACAATTATAGCACAAACTATTGCATAGCTCAAGTCACTGTACGACGTTAATCTAACCAGGGCCGTGAAACTCCTATTCCGAGCCAATGGACATAATATGTACCCACCACAAATATGTCACGTAGAGGTCACGTACAGAAAGAACTGATCTATTACTCGAATTTGTATATACTTGCCATTCAACTCGTACAAATCAAACGCTTCACTAGTGTTAGTGACAACGCAACGACTGTGAAAGAGATATACATCACTTCAGGGAATGTCATAAACAACTTCGGATTAACGCGCAGATAACAATAGTGATAACCCTACTATGTGCATAATGAGGGTTATTATGTGACGAAGTAGGGCATCATTTACATTTAGAGTGGATTTGCTGCAATGATCAGATGATTATTGTAGCAAATCACCCCACCGGGGTTGGGTCACTTTTCAACCAGCGAGTTTCAATTCCCAATTCTCTCTGTTCCCTGATCCAACTGTCACATACAGCTGTCTTGCATTTCCCTGCAGTTTGAAACTTACTTATGAAACCAAGAACTCATTTTTTAATGTTACGACAACAGTTTATGTACACTCCCGGTCAAAAGTGTTTGCACACAAAACCTTTAACCAGCCATATCTCGAGAACCTTTCATCATTAGTCTGACCACTTTTTCTGCCCCAGGCTGACGCCATTTTACCTGTAATCTGACATCTAAAGTAAATTAAATTTATCTTTAGAAATATTCTACATAATTCAATGAAACATCAGCTTAATAGACCGTTATGAACTGTATAAATTGCCTGTGATAGTGTTTTGGAAGGTTAGAGGTCATGAAATTAGTTATACTCTAGTGTTAGTTAGGGCGTACCCCATACGCTCTTAGCCTGTGACTGGCAGTAATGTAGGGCTTACCCCATACGCCCTATATGACAGGAAACGGTTAAGAAGTATTTCTAGGTATTTGAAACATTTTCATTAATTTAACAATTCTTTTTATATGTTTGATACCCTATCAGAGAAATAAGGCAAATTTGATGCCCTATGTGAGACTATATGAGAGTACCAGGTTGATTTTGATACCATATATTGCAAGTCTTGAGACCTGTCCAGGTCTCAACCTTTAAGGTAACGCGGGTGGTTACCCAGTCAGAATACACCCGGATTTGGCAAGCACTAAAACTCATTGTCTTGTAATAAAGTGTACAGTTTTGTATGTTCCCGAGTTTGCCACTTTAGTATATTCAGCAATAAATGCATATTTCAGTGCCAAAAGAGTTTTATTACTCAGATTTCATTTCCACAGTATTGCTTGGCCTTTGCATTATGGATAATAAGGCAAAATGATTGTTGTAGAACCTTTTTTTTTTAAACTGACCACAGTGGCGTAGCCAGGCCTTTCTCCAAGGGTGGGCAAACCATCCAAGATTTCTTCAATGGATTTTATCGAGCGACTTTACAGGGAGATGTTCCAAGTGGCCGACTCAGTCAAGTTTTTCAAGAAAAACCGCCAAATATTGTGCTTTCTGAAGTTTTCAACCTAATTTTTAACGATTTTCAGCTCTTATAGTTGTAATTTTATGGGGAAAAAGCAGTTCCTACCCCCTAAATTTTTCTCCCAGGTCTTCAAAATTTCTCCAAAAAATTTCCAAGGTGAGCAAATTACCCACCTTGCCCACCCCTGGCTACGCCACTGTCTGACCAGCTGACCTACCTGTCTTAAAATTTCATCCCCTAAAGATCAATCTAACAATTTTGTTTTTGCCTATAATGGCAAATACTATTATTTGCATAATGCCAGCATCGATTCTCATTTTTAATTATCTTGCTATATCAAAGAATGCTAAGTACCTAGAGTTTCTGAGAATTAAACATTCAAAAATCTGTCACACAAATATAGTGTGCAGGTGTGCCTAACTATGAGCAGACCTTGATGTATAGTGTTTCTGGAAGTGAAAGTCAATGATATTTCACTTGTTAGGTAACATATTCATTTGGCTATATACCGATATTTCCATTACGTTTCAATACTGCTCCCCCCCCCATTCACAATTATAGCACAAACTATTGCATAGCTCAAGTCACTGTACGACGTTAATCTAACCAGGGCCGTGAAACTCCTATTCCGAGCCAATGGACATAATATGTACCCACCACAAATATGTCACGTAGAGGTCACGTACAGAAAGAACTGATCTATTACTCGAATTTGTATATACTTGCCATTCAACTCGTACAAATCAAACGCTTCACTAGTGTTAGTGACAACGCAACGACTGTGAAAGAGATATACATCACTTCAGGGAATGTCATAAACAACTTCGGATTAACGCGCAGATAACAATAGTGATAACCCTACTATGTGCATAATGAGGGTTATTATGTGACGAAGTAGGGCATCATTTACATTTAGAGTGGATTTGCTGCAATGATCAGATGATTATTGTAGCAAATCACCCCACCGGGGTTGGGTCACTTTTCAACCAGCGAGTTTCAATTCCCAATTCTCTCTGTTCCCTGATCCAACTGTCACATACAGCTGTCTTGCATTTCCCTGCAGTTTGAAACTTACTTATGAAACCAAGAACTCATTTTTT
>JXSR01S009458.1:117377-129410 GCA_000969725.1 Ophiothrix spiculata
ACTTATCTATTGATTCAAATGTACTCTCAAATATTGAATATTACAAACATTCAATATACAATTGATGTCATTTCTAAATCAAATTGAAAATTGAGCAACTGAGTTTGACGTTGGTTTCACCTAGATGATAGCTATTACTGTTTCTCTTGTAATTCGATATCCTTTTATGATAATATGCCAGGTCTAATAGATATCTTTCTTTAACAATCAATTAAATTAAGAATAAAGCATTACACACTTCCTAATGGAGCAAACCGGGGAGCAAATTGGTTGATTGGTTTTAAATTTCAGGCTTTTATTTTATGTCATATTGTTCTCCATTAAATCGCTTTCATTTATAATAAATTCAAATATATGTGACTTCATCAAGAGTTACACGTCAGATGTCGGTACGAAATATTTTGCAAGGATATGATATATTCCTTATTTAACTTATGCAGAATACAAGTAGATATCAATGTAGTTGCTACCAGACATCTGATTGAATGGGGAAATCTGGTTACATTTACACGGAAAACCAGAGATGTTATATGTGAATCTTTAATGTTCTTATTCATTTCTCGTAATCTTATCTCACACGAATTTTATACTTTAACATATCGGATTGAATGATTCAAAAATATATGTGCAGTATTGCTTGCAAATACTAGGAAGGTAATGTATTTATATCACTTAAATGGACTAGCCTAGATGCCACTTAGAATTAAAAACTTATGGAAACGCTCTAAATAAAGCTTAAAAGTGTAGTAGTAAAATCCAAAAATTTAAAAAAAATTTACACAGAAATGGCTCAAATTGAGAGAGAATTAATTTGCATTATATCATTCTGTGACGGTGATGTGACTATCCTGTGTTTTCTAAATCCCACATTTGAACCTCGAATGGAATTACCAGATTATAGATCAAACAAACCTCCTGGAGATAATTTAATACATATTAAAAGATAAAAATGTCATCAAAAATAATTTGTTTACTCATGATAGGTGTAATCACAAGATCTTTTTAAAATTACTAGAAAAACTGTTTTCACACCATGTTCGCCGCCAGCGGCAATAATTAAAGTTGGTACAGAATTGCAATTTTCTCCAATATTCCTCAAAATCATGGAAAACTACTGGTAGGTTATACCACGCGAGTCAAAAAAACTGCAATAATAAGATGGAAGCCATATTGTAAGAACAAAAGTAATTTCGAACAAATAATAATAATTTCTAAATAGGTCATGAATTAAGCTTTCAAAGGATGAAAGAATGGTAAAAATTGATAAAGGCATTGCGAAGATATCCTTATTTGAATAATGTGGTATGAAATCAGCTCTGTCCAAATGAGCATACTTCGTCGACGCATCTAATGAGTAATAAGTACCAATATTGAATTGAATTTCTTGCCAACACCTCTTGAATAATAACACAAACCAATTACATTGCTTTAGTGACAATCTCTTCTTAATTTATTAATTTACACATAAATGATAATTTACGCATTTTTAAAGTGCAAAATGACATATTTGGGGATACTGCCTGAGAAGAGAGAGCTTAATAATCAGTCACTGTTCACAATGCCTAAAGATCTGTTAACAAACGATGAACGTGCTCTAATTGCCGAGGTTTATTTTACCTACAAATCTCATGTAGAAGTGAAACGGAGATTCAAAGAGGGTGCATTCCCTCCATCGCGTGTACCATGTGCATCAACCATCGATAGAATTCAGGCGAAATTCAAAAGAACAGGAACAGTTCATAACTTAAATAAAGAGAGACCTGGAAGACCGCGAACGGCAAAAAGCAGGAGAAACGTCGACCTCGTTCGTCAGGCAAGGGATCCAGAAGTTAGCTCGCAAAGAAATCCCCTGCCACATGTGTCCCAGTCCACGTTCAACCGAAAATTGAATATTCAGGGCCACCAAGCTCAAACGGCTCTTTTCAAGGCACCCAAACACAAAAGAGAAAAGATAATGTCACAATTGTGTCCTCCACTAATAAAACATATGCACGACATTTGGACAGAGCTGTTTTTATGCCATCATTTTCAAATAAGTGTATCTCTGCGACGCCTTTATCAATTTTCCCCATTTTTTCACCATTTGAAAGGTAAATCTATGATCTATTTAGATATATACTTTTCATGTTCATGATATCTCTTGTTCTTAAAATATGGCTTTCATTTAACTATTGCAGTTTTTTTGACTCACTCGGTATAACTATAGACATGTTCTATCGATCCATGTAAAAATATGTAGGTAAAAAATAAGTGGAAGAATCTAGGCCGGTCCCTTTAACTTTGCACCCGATTTTCATGGTGATAGATCCCGTGACAGATTGATTAATATCATCATTACTAGTATTACAATATAGCGGTCACATTAGGTGCCTTAAACCATTTACATTGTTTGTCTTGATGATGCGTGTCATTAAACTCATCTTTAGTGCATGTTGTGACATTTTGATGAATTGATTCATCTTATCAAACGGAAGTCAGCGTTCTCCATTAGGTAGATAGGCTTATTCAAGACATTAGATAAATTATATTCATTGTATCTCTCTGTGAGTCTTGCAACAGAAACAATAACTTGGAAATTAGAGTTAAAATACAATGTCAAATTGTTGGTTTCGAAGAATAAAGTGATTCAAATAGATAGTTGCAACAATCGGCGCCTCAGGGATGGGGTTAACGAATTTAATGAATCCTCTTTTTAACGGCTCATAATTCCTTAGTAGCCTTTTTACTCATAAGATGATCCTTTGTCAACATTTAAAGTTATCCTATAAAAAGCGGGCAATAGGTTCTTTAAATGATCGGCATGGTTATAAACTACTTCCTTTTACTTGTTATAAAAATAGCTGTCAGCTTAAAATAACAAGAACAAAACTGAAACCTGTCAGCTTAAAATAACAAGAGTTAAAACTAAAACTCAAAGTAAAATATACCTGCTATAAATTCGTTGATAGCAATCGCGTTTTTGTAAAAAGTCGCTTAATTTTAGTTGTTGTTTTTTTCAAAAATTTCTTAATTAGTCATAACAAGGTAGGTAGGTAGGCTACGGTATGCCAACAATAGAGAATCACAAGGTCGGATTTTCCAGTCGCTATAAGGCAAGATTTGACACACTAGGACGGCGCATGTAATTAAAACTAATGTAGGGATTTTACCTCGCTTAGAGAGTATTGAGATATACTTGTTGTTCCCGTGAGCGTGGCATGCGATACCTTTTCAAGGAATTGCCAATTTCAACTGGAAAACGATACAGTTATAAGAATATTCTTTTATAGTGTTTTTTATGATTTGATTAAAACTTTACCTTATTTCTTTCTAGATAAAAAGATGAATACATAATAAATGCAGGCTGAAAACTTCCACTCATAGTCGTTTTCAAGTGAAAGGATTTCCAGCTTCAAGTTAAATGTCCCTGTTTCAAGAATGCAAACATATTAGCAAGACTGGTTCCAGATTGGTCAAAGATTCTTATTAGCTGAAAATCTGAATTTTGAAAGAGATGACTTTGGGGATGAGACTTGTGGATAATGAATTGCTTTCTAAGTCAATAGGTCTTTTTATGTTTTTTAAAAAGTCTTTAAGAAGTCCTCCGGGCCGAGGCATGGCCTTGAGGACTTCAACACTGGTATATATGTGTTTTGCTGTAGCATGACTAATGTATGTGAACTTTGCAGTATCTAAATTAACCTGTTTGCTACATTGACTGAAGTGGCTGAGTGCTAATGAAAATATCCAGGGGAAATACTGTATGGTACTTTATATAACAAGAAAATGCATAATTGGTTTTTGTGTAGGTTTTAATCAAAGCCTCCCTAAAATGTGTGATTTTCATTAAAAGTTTTCTTTTAATTAAAAAATGTATAAAAATATACACTTTTAGAAATTTAACAAGAGTGACCATGAAACAGTGCTACGTTTCGAAAGCTTTCAAGGTGAGCAAATATTTCAGCTTTGAATACACAGTTAACAAGATATCCATTTATTGTTTTAAATCTTTGTATACAGATTTTTAGAAAAACTAACGACAAGGCAATTTTTTTGGCCACATTTTGTAATCATGTCTAAAAATTGGTTTTGCAAAAAGCATTTTTGCAAAAATATGGTTTATGATATATACATAAGTTTGAGAAAGGGTATTGCTGTTGTTGTTGTTGTTTGTTTGTTTGTTTGCTTGTTTAAATGACATTTGATCATTTTCTTGCATAAGGAGGTGTACAGTTGCGAAAAACAAGGCACCATTTATTCTTATTCGTCATAAAGGTATAGTTATGTAAGACACATACACATCTTTATTGATACTGTAAACTTTGAGTAAAAATCCCCTACGAGACACTAACTGACAATCACATGTGCGGTTAAACAGAGCAGAGAGGATGAATTTGCTTTTAATATTGATGACTTGACATTGTTGCAGAGTATCAAAATATCATATATGCAAGACAACCAACACTCTTGAATAAGATAGGATTTGTACTTCTATATAATTAATATCATTACATTTTAAGTACATTCGGTGTCATTTATAGTTAAACATTAACTTACGCACAGACATATTTACCCCAATTTGTAGAATTGATAGAGAAGATCGTTGCGTTATTTTTTATACAATACATGTCGCATCGTTTTAGCAAGAAAACTCGTAATTGAATAATGGATCATATATGATACTCACCCCTCGGGATGCCGTTAACCATACGTAATAACGATAACATTGGATAAAGGCTAAAGACAAACAGGACCAAAAATAGCTCTTTGTGTTACGATGAAAGTCTCGCTTAGCCTGCAGTCGGTCACTTAATGATGACACCATGTAATTTTGAGAAAATTATCAGTTAAAAATTTCTTCTTTGCATTTGAGCGGGGATCTGTTAAGTGCCTCAATTTAACGATACAGCACCAAGATGTCGCCAAACCCACTTTTAACCCCTAAATCTAAACCTTAGAAAATATACAACAAAATACCTTTCAGGTAATTAAGCTTTAAATCAATCATTTTTTAGCACTGCTTAATTTCAGGCTATCAATTTTTTTGATGGACAGTTTGAAATACATCTTTTATTACCTCTATTATGTTTTAATGTGAACTGACTTTAAAAAAGAGAATATTTGTCTCCAAATTTAACACCCAGTTAAGGTTTACATTTGTTTCATGTTTTTAACATAGAGTATATAATGTTATAAATATTGCGGAAATTGCTATGGGTTTATTTTGATATTTCCAATGTAATCATATTGCAGTGTTTTGATTACATATACCATGATAAGTAAAATATGTACTTGCCAGCTCTCTTCACGTGCAATCTTGGCAAATTGCCATATTGTCACCGTTAGTCAGTTCATATTACTCGCAGTATTCCGCATACTGCTGAAGAAAGTGTAGGACATGGCCTATATTGCGTGGTTATTACTATGTCCGTGTTTTGTATTACCAAAACATGATTACAGCACCAAAAACTAGTAAGCATTTCCAAAAGAGACGAGGAGAGCAACGAAAATTGCTTGTTTATGTTAAACAGCTTTTTTTTTTCATCGGTTCAATTATTTTTAATTGAAATTTGGGTTCAAATACTTGTTAAAAGGATCACAGTGAAGCCATGTTGATACCATTACATTATTGAAATAGAATTTGAATTTCAACTTGTTACTTTGGTGAGATTTTCGTAATAACGTAATGACACTATTTCTGAGATTTTAGGGCCAAACACATTTTTTCTTCATCACCACCCTATTACAAAGGTGCCAAATGATAATTTATGTTATGTAGCTTTAAAACGGATGATAATTTATGTTATGTAGCTTTAAAACGGCGCAAACAAGTATTTGTTGTCCCTAAAAAGCGCTCTTCAAAATATGGTTTTAAGTAAGAGAACGGTGGGAAAGTTTTTGTTGCGAAAGCGGTGCGAAAAAAAAATAAATAATAATACAGCCTGTCAATGTCATCAAAATTAAAGTGTACCCCGTAAACACTTCGGACTTTCCGTGCATAGAAAGATAACACCACGGACAACCTTGTACATACCTTTCTTGATACTATAAACAATTGATAAAAATTCACATGTGCCGCTAAACAGAGTACAGAGGATGATAATATTGATGACTTTGACAATGCGTCATGGTATCAATAGTTATGAAAGACAAGCACCACTCGGGAAAAGATAAGGTTGTTATCCCAGTTGATATATTTCTATATCATTTTATAACATTGTAAGTACATTAGATGTCATTTATAGTTGAAATTAACTCGCGTATTTACGCCAATTGTAGTATTGATAGTAAATTTCAGCTGGCTTATTTTTCGTACAGTATGTTGTATTAAATATTGCATTGTTATAGCAAGAAAACTCGTAATTGAATGATGAATCCTAATACACGCTACCAGACTTAATAAAGATTATATAGAATTAAATCTAAGAACAACATGAACAAACGGAACCAAAAATATCTCTCCGTATTACAATGAGCATCTCGCTTAGCCTGCATTCGGTCAATAAAATTATCAATTTCGAAATAATAACCAGTTATCTATTTCTATTTTGCATTTGAGCGAGAATCTCCATCTTGTGCCTTCACAGTCAAAAGTTCAAGTGTGTCTTTTAAACAATATAACGCCGATATGTCGCCCTATCCACTTTGTACTAATGAAGCCTTAGAAATTATTGAACAAAATACCTTTCTGGCTATCTAAGCATTGACACCGAATATTTCTTAACACCGCTTAATTTCAGGCCAGCACTTTTTATGATGGAAGTTTCGATACATTTCCTCAGCGATACTTTAACTACCTTTATTATGATTTCAATGTGAACTGACTTTTAAAATGAAACTTATTGTCTCCCAGTTAAAAATTAGACCATTCACCCGCTATACGTGATTATATACAGTATTTAACCAATTTAAACTCAGACAGTACATGGCAAAATACGGATGAAGCAATCTCACAGGTTAAAAAGATTTATTTGTTTTGATCAAACCAGTTTTCCCCCATTTAGGCTATTACTTAGTAGCAATAAATGCTGTTAAGAAGAGAAGGATAAAAGCACTTGTAGTATGCCAAGATGAGTTACACACGTTAAAGGTGCATAAACTGTTTGTTTAATTTATTTTTTAGTTTCTTGTGATGGATCTCCAAAATAAAACTTACCGCGCTATGGGATCCTGAAGTTAGTCCCCGTTATGTTTTTCTCTTTTCGGTGTGGAAACGCAATCTGGCTATTTTTACCGCACGGGTTAAATAATCCGATTTAAAAATTTGTTTTCTGGTTTCTTGTGAGGAATCTCCATTAAAATTACTTATATCGGAGATGGTGCCAGACTAGTAAAGATATAATTACATTCTAAAATTCTTCTCTCACGTATATTTATACGAGCAAAACCACCACAAAATTGTGTGCAAGGATAATGGATAGTTGTGGCTTGCTCCGGCGAAATGAAAGGCAAGTCGCGAATGAACATTATGAATAAATGACTCCTACAGGTAAAAAATGGGAAAAGGTCAATATTTGTTTTTTGACATTAAACGCATTCATCAAAAGTCTTTATACCTCCAATGTCAAAGGTCAATTGTAGTTCTGCATTTATTCACGGCTATTAAACTAAGCACATTTTTCTATGATACACTGTAGAAAAAAATATTAAATTTGCGACTTTCCCCATTTCGCCAGAGCACCCCTCAAATAATGTTTTGATTTTTGCTTTTGCTATCTGCCTTTGTAAATAGTATATGAAAAGCATTGAAAAAATAGACAGTTGTAACAATAAGAACGATTAAGAAAACTTGGGTAAATGATCAGGGTTTAAACGACATGATTAATATAAATGCAATCTTGTAAGAAATATCAACTCATGGACAAATATATGACTACATAATATGAGAACTTTCTAATTAACACTTCATTTTCTTAGACAGGTTTAATTTGACACTCACATGGCCTATAGCATGTGAGTGTCAACATTATTTTGATTATATAACAATATGTCTAAGGGCAAAATGCGATATGAGATGAAATTATTTTGATTACATAACAAATATCTAAGGGCAAAATGCGTACTTCCGGAGGGGATCACTTCTAATACCCGCAATGTACTGTTTAAAGGTGCAATTCATGATTTTGATATGGCCTGTTTTCTAGCTAAATAAAAAGAAGAGTACAACATAAATATACTCTGAAAATTTCACTTGATTCCGACCTTCCGTTTCCAAGTAACAAGCTTTTAAGCATTTTGAACATCCCCATAGACTACTGTGTTGTAATTACTGTCGGGTCCCCGACAATAATTAGAAAATGACACATTTTCTTGATTTTCTCAAAAATGCAAGCACGTATGAAAGAATGGTTTGGGGATCGTAACATATACCAGTTGAGGATTCTTATAAGCCAAAAAAATCAAGTTTGATAGAGGTGACCTTGAGGATGAAAAGTGAATCATGAATTGCCCCTTTAATCTACGATAAACGACTTATTTTAAACGTAATTGAAATTGCTTTATTAGCTATACAGAAAAAATCATAGACTTACAAAATTGTGTTAAAATACAATGAGTTACTCGTGATAATATCTTGTAAACATTAGGGGCAAATATATCATATCACTATTGATAAATATAGATACAACTTATTAATGGATGACGGAAGCCATACTTAGCTGCAAATTTACAAAAATAAAAAAAGATATCATTACTGCCTGATATATGCCATCAGGAATATGTTCTTACCATAACAGTAGTAGATAGCTTCTACTTAAGCTACTACTTTCTCGTTTCACGGTCTTCGGTACAAGTAAGTATATGCTGGCTGCTTTCGACCGATTAGAATTATGAAGACCAACGTTTATGTTTTTCCTTATCACATAAGTGGCCTAGATCTGCCACATGCCCGTTAATGGTCAAGGAGGAGTCCTTGTCACATATAAAGTTCTTTAAAAGAATTAAAGCAAAGAAAAAAAATCAAAAATCGGACAAACCATTTCAAATTGGCGGTCATAAAACCTAAAAAACAATTTGACGTTTTGGCGTAAAAAGTTTCCAGCCCAAAATTTGAAAACTCAAATTTCTCGATGAAAGGTAGCTCATATTTGAAGTATGCAAGTATAAATACATTCCTGGAATACAATTTGAAAAAAAAAGTTATTCGATTTTATGAGCAAAACAAATGCGAAGAGCGCCATTCAAAAAGCTTACTTATGCTATTTAGCACAAGAATGGGAGGGTCAATTTGAATTTTTGCCTACAAGTGAAGCGTTTCGTTGAGTTAGGCAATTACATGGAAGGGCGATGAAAAAAATCCCATATGGACCCTCCCATTTGACCACTTAAGTGTAAAGTTAAATTTACCATCTTAACTATTTTTTAAATTTTGAAGATATTGTTAACATTTTTGTAGATTTTCCCATTATTTTTCAGTATTTTAGTACGTATTGATAGTAATGGACGTAATGATAAGTAAAGATCTTTACTCACAAAGCTCCCGAGAAGCTTTTTTCTCGTGTTATCTTGGTAGTTAGTTCATATTATACAGAGTATGCTGCGTATTCTGCACACTGATGAAGAAAGCGTATGTAATGACCAACCTTTTACAGATACGTGCGTGTTTGATAGTCTGACAGTTGGTGTTTTGTGTTCCATCCCTAACAAAAGCTATAGTATATAACGCAGCGTAAATTGTTCAGTCAGAGACGTCCTTTAAAGCTGTATCATTATTTGAGCTGTTCAACTGTTATTCTTAGAATAATCAATGTAAAACAGTTTCTTGGTTAGATCCTTTTTGTTTGTCGTGTCCTGTATATGAAAACCTGAGCGCAAGAAGTACTTAAGTCAACATTTGGCCATATTAGGTTGAATGTGGGGATCTACGTTGCCATGCATTGCTTTGTTTGTTAAGGTTGAACTTAAGTACTTTTTGCGCTCAAATTGGGGCTAGTGCAAATATAGACCCCTCAAAAAGTGAGGGGGGGGGGTAACTAGTATGTTTTGACCCCAGGAGACCATTAAATATTTTAATATTTGACTAAAGATGGGTTTCATATGAACGTCAATGTTGATTTTATCAGTTTTGCGCCAAACAATTGTACAACTGACCTCTTGGTTGATTACACTTGTTTGTGATATTGAGATTGACCGCGTCGTTTTTCAAGCTAGATAACATAAATCAGCGCGAGGGGGTGGGGGTGGGGTGGGGGAAGGGTTAAAATACAAAGTAAACACGTCCAAATTGTATTGCATAAGTGACCCTTTTCTTTTTTTCCCTATATTTTAATATTTGACTAAAAATTGGTTTCATATGAACGTCAATATTGATTTTATCAGTTTTTGCGATCATAGTAAAAGATACAACATCACCAAGATAAAAGATGAAACAAAAGATAAGAAAGATCGCATGTGACAAGAAATGTCACATGCCATATATAAAATATGTTTTCAAAATAATACTGTAAAGCAGATCATTATTATCAAAGTCAATCTAACCCACACTTTATACGTAACATGCACAGAGACCCCACATCACGGACAAAATCATACACAAGCCCTCCTTGATACTGTCAACGTAGATGAAAAAATCTCACTGTGGGACGCTTATACCTGACAATCACATATCACAGATGGAGTTTAACAGAGCAGAGAGGATAATAATTTTGTTCTTGAAGTCGATGAATTTGACACTTTTGTAGGGCACTAAAATAACAAGAATCGAGGATAAACAACAAACGTAAAAAGGTAGGTTTCAAAATATTTCATTTTAATGTATATTGTATTTTTTATCAGATACAATCGTGATAAACATTGCTTTCATACACAAATTCATGTATTTGAGTCGATCTATTGCATTAAATATATAAGTTCAGGCACCTTAGTTTTCCTACAGTATGTTGTATTAAATATTGCATTGTTTAACAAGACAAATTGTAATTGAATTATGGATGACGATACACACTCCTAGGGGATGTCGTTAACCTACCAGACATAAAAAGCGATTACACTGGATTAACACTAAGAATATACGGAACCAAAAATAGCTCTCTGAATTATGAGCAGCTTCTCATGTAGCCTGCAGTTGGTCACTTTATTGCGTCAAGTAATTTCGAGATTTGCATTTGAGCGAGGAACTCCATCTTTTGCTTTAATAGTCAAGTGTTGTCATTTAATCGATGTAAACACAAACATGTCGCCGTACCCACTTTGAAAGCCTAGTCTAAGAAAATATTTTCTTTAACAATTTACATTTCTGGTATATAAGCGCTGAAATCGACCAATTTCTACCGCCGCTTAATGTCAGGTATCATTTTTCACGATGGACGTTTTAGTCTAGTTTTAGTTTTAACAGGTTTGCATCGCCCAAATATAAGGTATTTGAAACACTTGTAAGTGTTTCTTTAATTACCTGTTTTGTTTTTAATGGCAATTGACTTTACTAATGGGAATTTACTTTACAGTAATGGTCCTGAGTACTGAGTCACTGAGTACATCTTATATATTTTGCATTTCATCAAAAATCTTGGAGATCAGGAGATAGCTATGAGATTTTGATCAAAATGTGGGCCGCAAATTAAACATTGGTAATCAATTAACATAATTCATTACCTAAGCTGACAGTTCAATTAACAACTTTATACTCAAACAGTAATCACTGAATTCCTTGAATATTTGAGAATATATTGAGACTTAACAAAGTTTGGCTGGCAAAAGCAGCTGAAATTCGCGCCAACAAAAAACACATGATGTGAATTTGAAACAATACGGAGATGGCAAGCAAAGCAATTAGATTTTTTTAAATTTGTCACACTCAAATAGAGACCAAGAAAACCAACTCGAATCTTGTGTATGGATACAAAATTATTTGGCTTATGCGAAACATTTTTTGTAAATCGAAACTAAAGCCTTCAAAATAGATAGTTGCCGCTAAATGTAGCAATAATTATAAATAAGATGAGAACCATTCCATTCATTAAGAGGGCATTCTGCAAAAATGATCAATCGTAGTTAATATATACCACCTCGTTAATTAACTTAGATATATTAAATAATGTTATTTTTGTCACCTTCATG
>JXSR01S009458.1:144088-155191 GCA_000969725.1 Ophiothrix spiculata
TAATAGTAAGTGTTGTTATTATATCGATGTAAACACAAATATGTCGCCTTACCCACTTTGAAAGCTAAGTCTTGGAAAATATATAAAAGTAATTTACATTATGGTATATAAGCGTTGAAATCGATCATTTTCTATCGCCGCTTAATGTCAGGTATCATTTTTCACAAAGGACGTTTTACTTCAGTTTTGTATCGCGCCAATATAAGATATTTGAAACACTTTTAAGTGTTTCTTTAATTACCTGTTTTGTTTTTAATGTGAATTGATTTTACTAATGTGATTTGAATTTATAGGCTAATCATTGATTAATGCCATAGGTCAAACATATTGCAAAAGTAATGATTTTTACAGGATGATATCAGACAAACATACACAATAACATATCGGAAATCTACTTGGTGGAACAGAGATTAATTTGCATAAAACAAAATGGATGCCAAAACCGGGGGTAACATTTCAAAATTGGTTAAATCATGTCAAAAACCATTCTATTGTGTTCCACTCATCACAAAGAATCAGAAAAAGTATACTTTTATCCATCTCCGATATATGGTTAATGAGTTCTATCCAAAAACGTGAAAGGTCATATCAGGGGTCACGTGATATGCCCTATGGGAGACAAAAATTTCAAAATCGTCGGATATTTTTCTAAATGGTCTCAAATTGTTCCTCTTGCAAAACTATCCACATAAAGTAATATTTAGCAATGGTTCAGATGTACTGTTGCTAGTTACAGATCAAAGTAAACTTGGGGTTTCAGATTCAAATGTAATGGTAAATATGAACTTTGTTTTGCCTGATACCATAGCTGCCACTGGTCTAAATCACTTTAAACTATTACTTCATGTAGACACTTTTGCGAATGGAACATTTTGAGACCATCTTGAAGAAAATCTGACAATGTTGATTTTTTTGTCTCTCATAGGACCTATTCGTGACCCCTGATATGACCTTTCACATAAATTGGATATAACTCATTAACCATACTTGGGAGATAGGTAAAGTATACTTTTTCTTTTTCTTCATCGGGAGAGGAACACGTTAAAACGGTATTTATCAAATGATTAAACAAATTTTAACATTTCACCCCCTGTTTTAGAAGCAATTTTGTTTTATAGCAAATTAATCACTGTTCCACCAAGTAGATTTTTCTAGATTTTTGATATGTTGTTGTATATATTTATGTCTGATAATATCCTGTAAATGTCGTTAGTTTTGCAATTTGTTTGACCAATTTTTGATTTTTCTAGCCTATTAATACTAATGGTCCTCTTGTAAAGATTCGGCCATTCGCTGAGCAATGCTTAGTGCACATGGTATTTTTTTGCATTTCACCAAAAAGCTAGGAGATCATGAGATCAAGAGTTATCTAGCCGGTTAAGAAGATGAGATTTTGATCAGAATGTGGGCCGCCGATCAAACAATGGTAATCAATTAACATAATTCATCACTTAGGCTGACAGTTCAATTAACAACTTACTCACACAGTAATCTCGGAATTCCTTTGAGACAATTTGTCACACTCAAATAGAAACAAGCAAAAACCAAATCGAATCTTGTGTATGGATACAAAATAATTTAGCTTATGCGAAAAAAATCGAAACTAAAACCTTCAAAAAAGATAGTTGTCACTAATTGGAGCAATAATTATGAATAATATCAGAACAATCACATTAATTTATGACAGCATTCTGCAAAAATGATCAATCTAAAACGAAGTGCGAGTAGTGAATACCCTCTCGTTAAGTAACTTAGATATATTAAATAATGTTATTTCTGTCACATACATGAGAAACATTCAGTATTACAACTCGAGAGCCAAAATGTGACTCTATGATATGAAAAAATCTTTGTATAGTTTCCTAATTAGTGTGACATTTTCTTTGACATATTGTAATTTGCCATGAAGCTATAATAAGCGCCAACTGAAGTGTTTTTGATTATATCACAACCAATCTCGAGGCAAAATATGACAAAGGAGACTTCTTTACTTCCGGCGGGGTATCTTGCAATATCTCATCATTTAGTACTTCATCTGCAATGAAACTATTTACGTAGATGTATCGAATTGGAATTATTTTGTTAGCTGTACAGAAAACATACATTACAAAATCGTGTCCAAAATGGCGTATTCGTACATTGTGACATCATTCTGGTCTGGAATACACTATACACCTATAGGGGTAAATATATTAAGATAACTATAATAATTGATAGCTCTAACTTTTGTTCACACAAGTTATCTATCTATGACATTAAAATACGTTTAAAACTTTATTTGTCAGGGGGTTCATATGAACCCTACATTTGGTTTTTGCGCATCAGCGCAAAAATGCGAAGTAATTTGTATTGCCGTTTCGTGTAATCAGATCGACCCTCCCATCTTGTGCTAGTTAGCATAAAGCATTTTTCGAGAAATTTGTTTTGCTCATAAAATTGTCAACGAACAATTTTTTCAAAATTGTATTTATTTTAGCCATATTTTATTTAAAAATTTCATTTGGATTGAGTTATCGAAAATTTTGCGGGAAATGTTTACCCAAACACGACAAATATTTTTGACCGCGATTTGAAACGGTTTGATATACAATTTCCAAATTATTTTCTTTATTTTGGTTCTTTGGGGTTTATTTTATCAGAAATAAGAATTTCGATTTAAAATTCTTTCGTGAAAGAGCGTTTTTCTGGTGCTTGGTCCATAAAGACCTCATCTTTGAGCACCAACGCGCATGTGCTACATCCGACCTAAGCGTTTCACACAAAATGTCTTTAGCCTTATTATATTTACATAAACATAACTCTTACCAATATTTTTTCGTCTAAATATGTCCTTCTCTTGAAACTTCATATAATTTTCTCATTACCTCATGTTCTCTCAGCACGTTTTTGACACCTGTTTAATTTTGATTTTTATTTAGCTGACCTGCTTTAGGTGTTTTAGACACCTCATTTATCCGAAATTATACGTACCCCTCCGCATCCTCATGCACTTCCCCCGCTCGTAGGCTGATACGTACCTTTACGGTGTATCAGATTCATTTCTAAATTTTAATCTGGGAAATTGCATTTTGTTATGAAATTCACCATCTACTGAAAAACGAAATGAAATAAATGTGCAAGTACGACCTAAACTCCCTCTGCACATAGCATGATCCTATGTAAACACCACCCCAGTTAACAAACACAAAGCTGTGTAATATTTGGTTATCAAAATAACATTTCTTTCCATGAAAAAACTGTCTATAGAATTTAAACCACAGACCGTGTTTAAAGCAAAACTAAGATATAAATGCAATCATTATATGTAAAAAAAACTTTGAATTTCAGTATTAAGATTTTTTGATAATACTGAATTGATAAGAATTGAGTAGGTAGGCTGTGGGGAAATTTGACTATGTTGATAGGCAAAATGAGGCACATTAAAACGACGCAATTAAGACGAATGAAGGATTTTTACCCGCGCCTCCTGCGATGGTATTAAGACAGAGCTATGGATCCCGTAAGGGCGTCACGTGACACCTTTGTAGGAATTACTATCCCAAATATAGAATCTAGTAGTTATATTTTTTATTTTTTTGAATTCAACTTGTATGTTTGCTACTGACACTGATTTGTACAGTATGATGTGCATAAAGTCACATCAAATAATGCATTTTTATCGAGGAACTTTTACAATTAACGTACTTAGTATTTATATAGTTGTTGAATTTAATTTGTGAATACGTATTTGTCGCAAATACGCGGTTATTTCGCACGCGAGCGTACATTTTCAAGGTTGTTTTGTTCGCGTCTACGCACAAGACACTGAGTACGCTCTCTCGAATTAAATTCAACAACAATAGATTTTTGTATACGTGTGGTGTTATATTTTCAATGTTAAAATATTTCTAATTGAATTAATAAGAATCAGCTAGGCTGTATCGACGATGAATACGAAATCCCATAAGTACTTCAGACAAGTTTGACACTCTCGGACGATGCAATTAAGACTAATGTAGGCGTTTACTTCGCTACGATAGTATTGATGAACAGAAGTTGGTCCCCAATGTGTGTCATTTGATACGTTTTAATGGAATATCTAATTAAAGAGTTTCAGATACTAAAGTGTATAACTTTAAAACACTATTTAAGTCAGTAGTACGTTCAATTTGCTATGTCAGAAGGCCTCAGAATAGAGTACATACAAGGGGCTATCAAAAAGTTTTAAAGATCAGAAAGAATAAATAAAGCTAGGAACGAAGTTTTATCAAGGCATTGATACATACTATTAAACTGCGCAAAGTGACATATTTCTCCCACTTTATAGTGACCGTCCAGTCCACAGACTGCCATTAAGGGCACAGTTGACCCCTCATTTTCTGAAATATTTTATGCTTTGTAACTCGGGAACCAATAAGTAAATCCATATAAAAGTATACATTTGTAGATGTGGATTTTCATGTAGAAGATGATGGTTAGGTCAGTTTTGTACCAAAATGTATGACTTTGGACCAAGGTTCTAAAACCCTTTTTCATGGACCACTATATTTGTAAACAACCTAAGTACATTTTGAAAAAATAAATTTTGGACCTCTATTAGCTTTTAAGAATCTAGAAACACATGTCTAGGAACGCATTTCTCAAATTGTAGATTTTTGACTTACTTTCGTTTTGAAATATTACCAAAAACAGTCCTAAAATAGGCCAAAAATGACAAAAAAAATCTTTGGGTCAATTTTAGACCTATAAAAAGAAGGTCAAAAATCAAAATTTTGAGAAATGCGTTCCTAGACGTGTACGTGTTGCTAGATTCTACAAAGCATAAGAGGTCCAACTTTTATTTTTTTTTTTCAAAATTTAGTTAGGTTGTTTACAAATATAGTGGACCAAGAACAAGGGATTTATAATACATTTTCGTCCAAAAATGACCTAACCATCATCTTCTACATGAAAATTCACATCTAGAAATGTATACTTTTATATGGATTTGATTATTGGTTGCTGAGTTGCAAAGCATAATATATTTCTGAAAACGAGGGGCTAACTGTGCCCTTAAGTATATATACATCTTCTTTAACGAATAAACCAATTTTGTATTTTGCTAAAAATCATTATTTTCTGTTTGGTCATGTTTTATTACTTTATTGATTGTTGCCAATTTCCATAATTTTGTTATCAAACATACTATTGTATCAAACAACTGAACTTTTGGTGCGTCATCATATCGCCACCTGTAAGAAAGTATCCATACTGATGAAACACATTTTGCACCAATGTACATAAAGATGAATGATTATTCTGACGACATTTCATTGATATAGCTCTCTCCCTTCTGGGTGATCTTTAAAACTTTTTGATACCCCCTCATACAAATAGAATGTGGTTGAATGTTCCTGCATCTACTAGATGAAGATACTTCTAAATGTACCCTAGAGAGTTTAAAAGGGGTTTTATTTACGAGAATAGTGATTAATTGCTTTTTAGTTTTGCATTTGCTATAATCCTCTTAGAGTGTTAAGGAAATTTCGACATATTTGGTATATCTTGTAAATTTTACAAGAAATACAATAGTGATGTTGAATCACTCTTTTGAGAAAATAATTGAAACATTGCTTCTGAAATTTCATCTGATTTTAAGTATCCATGTAAATGTTGTAAATTTTCAAGAGTTTTGTCAATATTATGACTTTTTGCCAAAAAAGGTCAGATATTAAAGAATGTTTTTAGAATGTTTTGTCTGCATCAATTCAAAAAATTGAAAAGAAAGAAAGAAAAAATTACAAGTGCGACGATCCACCCATCCAAATGGATTTTTGAAGTAAAAATTTTATGTTTAGAAAGAAAGAAAAACGCAAAATAAAATCGCGCTTAATTTCAAGATTAATTATTGGTTTAAAATAATAAATCTTCTTCGTTTAAAGCATCGTGATTAGCATATTAACTTATGGTTAAATGATTTCAAAGTAAAAAAAAACCCACATAAGTGTATGATCTCTGATTACAGTGTGACAGACAGATTTATGTCCTCATTATTGCAAAAGTAGCGGTCACATTAGGTGCCTTAAACCATTTACAATGTTTTTCCTGGTTGTAAGAGTCATTATAGTTTATAGTGACAAAGGTGGTTACAAGATTTAACTGATCAAGCGAAAGTCTAGGAGACCAGGTAGACACAGTATAGAGATTACAAAACACGCCTGCTAACCTAAACGCTAACGTAAACTTTATTTTTCATCCATATGCAAATGGGAAGCCATTAGGTTACCGTCCCGCTAACCTTAACATGTACATAAAAATCAACTTGAATTTCCATTTCGTGTACTTTAATACGATTAAAATATGCCATCTTGACTTCAACACATAATCACGTATAGTGTAGGCATTAACTAAAGCAAATTAAAACAACTGTTTCCCTATTCAACATCCAGAAATTAAGAGCTGGATGTTGCTATCTTTCAAGCCATGGTTTCTTTTGGTTTAGAGGGTGTTAATAACTACCCAAAACAAACCCGATAAGCTAAAAAAAACATAAGTCAAGGGTGACAGGGGCGATTCATTTGTAACACTTTGTAGTATTATATACTTTAAGTGATATCTTGTGGGTCTCGTTAGCATGTTAAGCAATATCTTTTATATTGTCAAAGTTAAAGATTTAAGATATTCTTTAATTAGTATTCGGTATATGTTAGGTTTTTTTTTAAGTTAAAGTAAACTACAGCTACATGGTGACCTAATTCAGAGTCAAAGTGATTGGAAGGGAACAATAAAAAGTATTATTTTTTCATTTAAACTTTTATTTCAAAATAAAGAGCAATTAAGGTTCAATAACAAAAATGATTTAAATAAAAATGGATAATAAATTTGCTATTTTTATTTAATGAGGTACGACTCAAATGACAAAATGTATTTATTTATTTATTTATTCATTTATTTATTTATTTATTCATTTTTTTATTTTTTTATTTATTTATTTATTTATTTATTTATTTATTCGAATGGACTATTAAATAATACAAACGTTTAATATACAGTTGATGTCATTTCTTACATGACATCTTCATAATAACAGCGACGTACAAAACCCTTTCAGGCTTAAGATGAGTCCAACAAGCAACTGAGTTTGACGTTGGTTTAATATAATTCACATAGATAATAGCTATTAATGTTGCCCTTGTAATTCGATATCCTTTTATGGTAACATGTAACGTCTAATGGATATTTTTCTTTAACAATCAATTAAATCAGGAATATAGCATTAGACACTTCATAATGGAGCAAATATGTTGAATGGTTTTAAATTTCAGGCTTTATGCAACTTGTGATATTTTTTCGCATTGTTCTCCATTAAATCGCTTTCAAGAAGTTATTGAAAACTGTACAGGAATCATTATAATAAATTCAAATATAAGTGACATCATCAAGAGTCGGATGTCGGTACTAAAAATTTTGCAAGGAGATGATATATTCCTTAGGCCTAAAAAATTGATCGATTGGCGTAACCCGACCGACCCTATTTTTACCGCCGACCCTAAATATATTTTTGCATGGTTAAAAAACCTCAAAATCCCGGATTTAATGGGAATCGATTCATGGGGCCCCTAGATGGTTTGCAGGACATTCAAAATGACAAATAAAAGGTGTGTTACAGAAAAAAGTGAAGATTTTGATACCACATGAAAGCGCTTTTTTTTTCTCATAACCCCTCTAAATTTCACGCATATACTATGTTTCGTTGAAGAGATATGGTCAAAAAGTGCTGAATTAATGGAATATCCTATATATGTTTCTATGGGTCACTCTCAGACACATATTTCACCAGATCGGAATACCTACCTACTGTTTCTCTTGTAATTCGATATCCTTTTATGATAATATGCAAGGTCTAATAGATATCTTTCTTTAACAATCAATTAAATCAAGAATGAAGCATTACACACTTCCTAATGGAGCAAAATGGTTGATTGGTTTTAAATTTCAGGCTTTATGCAACTTGTGATATTTTTTGTCATATTGTTCTCCATTAAATCGCTTTCATTTATAATAAATTCAAATATATGTGACATCATCAAGAGTTACACGTCAGATGTCGGTACGAAATATTTTGCAAGGAGATGAAATATTCCTTATTTAACTTCTGCAGAATACAAGTAGATATCGATGTAGTTGCTACCAGACATCTGATTGAATGGGGAAATCTGGTTACATTTAAACGGAAAAGCAGAGATGTTATATGTAAAATGTTCTAATTCATTTCTCGTAATCTTATCTCATTTTATACTTTAACATATCGGATTGAATGATTCAAAAATATGTGTGCAGTATTACTTGCAAATACTAGGAAGGTACTGTATTTATATCACTTAAAGGGACTAGCATAGATGCCACTCATGGTGACATATCCCGTGACAGATTGATTAATATCATCATTACTAGTATTACAATATAGCGGTCACATTAGGTGCCTTAAACCATTTTCAATGTTTGTCTTGATGATGCGTGTCATTAAACACATCTTTAGTGCCTTGTACAGTGAGTGCTTTATGGCATTCTTGTGACATTTTGATGAATTGATTCACCTTATCAAACTAAAGTCAGCATTCTCCATTGGCTTATTTATGAAAGACATTAGATGAAAAAAATGACAATTATGATCACAATTATATTTATTGTACCTGTCTGTGAGTCTTGCAACAACAAAAATAACTAGGAATTAAGAATTAAAATACAATGTAAAATTGTGGTTTCGAAAAATATAGTGATACAAATAAATAGTTGCAACAATCGGCGCCTCGGGAATGGGGTTAACAAATTTATTGTATCCTCTTTATAGCGGCTCATAATTCCTAAGTAGCTTTTTTACTCATGAGATGATCCTATGTCAACTTTTCAAGTTATCCTATAAAAAGCGGGCAATAGTTTCTTTAAATGATCTGCATGGTTAGTAACTACTTAGTTTTACTTGTTATGAAAATAGCTGTCAGCTTAAGATAACAAGAACAAAACTGAAACCTGTCAGCTTAAAATAATAAGAGTTAAAAATAAAACTCAAAGTAAAATATACCTGCTATAAATGCGTTGATAGTAATCGCATTTTTGTAAAAAGTCGCTTAATTTTAGTTTTTTGTTTTTTTTCCCTCAAAAATCTCTAAATAGTCATAACAAGGTAGGTAGGTAGGCTTCGGTATGTCAACAACTAGAGAATCACACGGTCGGATTTTCCAGTCGCAAGATTTGACACACTAGGACGGCGCATGCAATTAAAACTAATGTTGGGATTTTACCTCGCTTAGATAGTATTGAGATATACTTGTTGGTCCCGTGAGCGTGTCATACGATACCTTTTCATGGAATTGCCAATTTCAACTGGAAAACGCTACAGTTATAAAAATATTCTTTTATAGTGTATTTTGTGATTATAATTTGATTAAAACTTTACATGTTTTTTTATCTAGACATCTAGATGAAAAGATGAATACAAAATTAATGCAGGCTGAAAACTTCCAATCCCGGGGGAGCAGTCAAATATGAAATGGAAACGGGTGTAAGGCCCGCGCTCCGACAGGCTTTGGCATTCGGTGAGAGCACAGGCTTAACAAATGATGGGTCAATAAGTGAGAGCATGTTTTTAGCATTCGGTGAGAGAAAAATACTAAAATATGAGGGATCATTGGTCTAAAAATTAGGGGTCTTTGGGTGAGAGCATGATTTTTGGGATTTGGAGAGCGAAATTTGGCATTCGGCGAGAGAAAAATATAAAAATTTATGGGGTCTTTGGGGGAGAGCACAGGCAATTGTAAACAAATACGGGTCTTTGGGTGACAGCGACGTTGACAAGGGGGTCTTTGGGACTCCCCCCGGGCTTCCAATCATATTCATTTTCATGTGAAGAGATTTGCAGATTCCAGTACAAAATGTCCATTTTTCAAGAATGCAAACAAATTAGCAAGAATGGTTCCAGATTGGTCAAAGATTCTTATTAGCTGAAAATCTGAATTTTGAAAGAGATGACTTTGGGGATGAGACTTGTGGATAATGAATTGCTTTCTAAGTCAGTAGGTCTGTTTATGTTTTTTAAAAAGTCTTTAAGGTGTCCTTCAGGCCGAGGCATGGCCTCGAGGACTATAACACTGGTATATATGTGTTTTGCTGCAGCAGATTATTATAGTACATGATTAATGCATGTGAAGTTTGCAGTATCTAAATTAACCTGTTTGCTAAATTGACCGAAGTGGCTGAGTGCTAATGAAAATATCCAGGGGAAATACTGTATGGTACTTTATATAACAAGAAAATGCATAATTGGTTTTTGTATAGGTTTTAATCGAAGCCTCCCTAAAATGTGTGATTTTCATTAAAAGTTTTCTTTTAATTAAAAAATGTATAAAAATCATGATACACTTTTAGAAATTTAACAAGAGTGACCAGGAAACAGTGCTACGTATCGAAAGCTCTCAAGGTGAGCAAATATTTCAGCTTCGAGTACAGTCACAGTTAACAAGATATCCATTTATTGTTTTAAATCTTTGTATACAGATTTTTAGAGAAACTAACGACGAGGCGATTTTTTTGGCCACATTTTATAATCATGTCTAAACATTGCAAAAAGCATTAAAATCTTTACTTACCAGCTTTCTTCACGTGCAATCTTGGCAAATTGCCCTATTGTCACCGTTAGTCAGTTCATATTACTCGCAGTATTCCGCACACTGCTGAAGAAAGTGTAGGACATGACCTATATTGCGTGGTTATTACTTTGTCCGTGTTTTGTGTTACAGCACCAAAAACCAGTAATCATATCCAAAGGAGACGAGGGGAGCAACGAAAATTGCTTGTTTATGTTAAACAGCTTTCTTTTTTCATCGGTTCAACTATTTTTAATTGAAATTTGGGTTCAAATACTTGTAAAAAGGATCACAGTGAAGCCATGTTGATACAATTACATTATTGAAATATAATTTGAATTTCAACTTGTTACTTTGGTGAGATTTTCGTAATAACGTAATGACACTATTTCTGAGATTTTAGGGCCAAATGCATTTTTTCTTCATCACCACCCTAATACAAAGGTGGCAAATGATAATTTGTGACCCATCATATCGAAAGGTACCTTAAGGGTCCTAAAAT
>JXSR01S009459.1:1860-14954 GCA_000969725.1 Ophiothrix spiculata
GTCAAGATATTACTTCGCTGGTCCAAGTTATTATTATTGATTACGAGCTATGGTACATGTCCAACATGTCATGGGATCAAATCCATTTTATCCTTTGTTTTGTTGGTATACCATGAGGTTAAGTCAAATCTGGGATTACTGGGCGAGTTGGCCCCCTACCATATGGGGTAAGTTGGCCCTATGGCGAATTTGCCCAAGATGGTATGATAACCTACTCAGACTCTAGCACAATAACATTTATGACGTTTTAATACGATTTTAAGTTCTAAACAAGTAAATAGATGCGTATAACAAGACGCAAGGAGTCTTAAATGACACTGGTAGGCCTATATTGCAAATATTGCATGCAGATAACACTGTAGGTCACAACTTATCTTTTTAAAAGATCGATATTGTATTAATTTATTATGGCATTTCATCTCAAAAGGACATTTATGTATGCAGATCATCCCCGTGCTTCACTTAAAAAAACCATAATGTATGAAATGTGTCACGGTAAAATGAGTACGACTCTTTTTTTGTAAATGGGGCCAACTCACCCCACTGGGTGGACCAACTTACCCCGCATTCGGGGTAAGTTGGCCCTATTGACAACATGTTTTATTTTTGTAATTATTTAAATACGATAAGCCGCAGAGTCTTAGTATTCACATAAAACATAGCTTGGGTACATATCTATCTTGTGTTAACAGGAAAATCTTCTAGACCTTAACCTCTCCAATACAGGGGCGTTCAAACAAAAGGGGGGCCAACCCACCCCACCCTCCCCTACTCTTGACATCTCACAGTGCTACCATATATAATGCAATTTTACTAAAGGAATGTTAAAGACTAAAATAAGCGAATGGTTCCATTAAAGATTATAAGCACTTGTTCGATAGCAATTATACTTATCAGTACTAAATGGGAAACGTGGGTGATGGAGAACTTGTATCATATCAGATTAACAAATCGATTTTGTTCTACGATTTAGTTCAGTAAGTGTGACACGCGTTTGCCAGTAAAGATGGGAATTATTCTTGATTACTTTTACACGTTTACTAGTATGTACTCATTTAGCAACTTTTAGTTAAATTTGATTAATTTGCTTAAGCAATGTAGCAGCGTAATCCATCGTTTTGTAATTAGGGCAATTGTGACAGTCCATCCCAAATCAGCCGTTAATGCAGCCTCTTGACATTTTTACCTTTTTGAAATATTTAAAAGTACCATGTTATAAGGATTAAAATGACACCTCAATGAACTTCACTCGATTTCAAATGTTATTATTAATAAGTAAACAGGCTACGTCTCAAGATATTTTCCTCATATATCAATCTTTTCATAAATTATTTTATTCCAATTACATGGGTAACAGTGATCTTCCCCTTCCTTTGCGTCAGGAAGTAGTCACACGCATCCAACACCTCAAAACAATATGCCGTATTCATAAAACTCCCTTACACGTAAGTGCAATAAGTGTTTCACTTACACTTAAGTGATTCCCTTAACTTTAAAGCTTAATTTCTGCTTTATTATTGCAGCGTGTCATTTTTGTAATTTTAAAATGTAATTTTAGGTCCAAAAATGATAACTATAATTTGTAAAAAATTATTTAAAGTTTTAAACTGACTCTCTTAAGTCACACTTGAAGTGTTGTGTTCTATTGAAAAGCAAGTTATGTAAAATATATGATATAGAATACCCATATGACTTAAGGGCAACTTTTAACTGCGCTCCAATTTCCCCTTAAAAGTTGTCCTTAAAATTATAAGAGTTCAGGGATTCCCCTAAATATTTGTTCATTTAAGTGCAGATTTAAGAAAAACTCTTTAAAAACTTGCACTTAAGTGTGCTTTATGAATACGGCCCAGGATCTTTTCCAGGGGATACTTTTTCCGCGTAAAAGCAAAACGGTCAATGGAGCTGCACAATTTGATCTAGATATGCACATCCGAGCATGTAGATTATCATGTTAAAATAAACAATTATTCTGAGATGTCACTTGTTCATTGACCCATAATATTGAGCAGATTACTCAAAAGAACATAAACTTGCAGTTTTTTATTATAATTATTGTTATTATTTGTAACGCTAAAGTTGAAAGGAATAAACATACAGTGTGTCCTAATAAAACGTGTTAAAAGCGTCCTCTGTGGCAAAACCAAAACACTAGGGTAATATATATAATGGTACGTCATTGAAAGGGTTTAAAAACCGTTTATTCTGTTCAATTTGCTTATCGAGATATGCTGAATTTAATGCAAAAGTAAACAATCACAATTGGGCCACTTTTTTACCGAAGAGTTTAATTTGACATATCTCGATATTGAAATAAGCAAATTGAATAAAACAAACGTCATTTGAAAGCTTGGAGCTTTTCTTTGCAATGATGTTTCCTTATATTACCCTAGCCTTAAGTTTTGCCACAGAGGGTGTATTTTAACTTGCACCATTTTTTATTGGGACACACTATATTTTGCAAATAATCAAACCAGACAAACGGATTATGCATCTCAGAAAAAAACATTTTAATGAACAACACACCACAAGAATTAGTCGGGCATAAGTGCTAACTTTATTTGAAATTTACAGGCTGCTGATATGTATAATACAAAATGAGCTATTTTAACAAAAAATGTATATTTTCCCGCAACTCGGAAGTTACATTAAATCGTCCATTTTTATAGTTCAGTAATATTAGTGGCAAAAATGATAATACTTATGTATAGACAAACAAAAAAGCTACTTGTTAAGCTAATGGCCTAGATACACCTCGTCATTTTTTGTGGTCATTTTCATTCAGAATGAAGGAATATGTCCGAATGATGTCTGACCATTTATCAAAATTTTCATGATAGTGAACTATTTTTCGCATCTTGGCACATTTTGCAATTAGAGAATAAAAGATAAGATTTCTTGTTTTGCCTGTCATCTATCGTCTCATAATGGATGGGCGTACATTATTTTGAGTAATGGGTGCCCCCGCAGGGGGTGCCCATTACGAAAGATATTTTCCTCATATATATATTGAGTACACCCCTATTCAAACATGAAATGATTCCAAACCCAGTAAAGCTGTTCGCGCCGGATGTGTGCGTATACCTGCATCGCGCCGTGATTTTGAACGTGTGGCTCCACTGCGTTTCACGCTGAACGCACTGTCATCTATCGTCTCATAATGGATGGCCAAATTTCCTTATTAGGAAGTTAAATCGCACTCATTGACTAAGAATGATTAGTCATCTGTAGTATTTTGATAATTCATAGCACATTACTTTCTTTGGTAATCGTTGTTATCAAACAATACCATAATAAGCTTTGTCTTTTCAATATAGACCTTTTCAAACAGCGATCGGAAAACTTCGGAAAATATGGTCACGTGCCACAGTTGCGTATACGCGGCAGACGACAATCATTTATGAATGAAAACAAAATTATAGTACCGCAAAAGTGCCATGATAAAAACGGCAACGTTTGCGTATACGCGGCAGACGACAATCATTTATGAATGAAAACAAAATTATAGTCGAACTTTGTCAAACGATGAGGCAATGAGGTACTTTTTATTTCCGGAAACAATCGGAATTGTTCTGAAAGCTTTCGGGAAGCTCCGGAAAAGATCGGTTTGAAAAGGTCTATTATCTGAAATCTGTCCTTGACAGGTACTGTGGATTTTATTCTGAAGAAAAGATTTGCTCACTGCTTCATATTTCGGCCAATGAGAAACATTTTCATATGGAATGTTTGTCACTGACTTGATTTTTTATCATTTTAATTGGAGTTTTAGCGGATCATTCTGATCGATAATATTGTCTGGAAACTCGATGTAAATATGCATTCAGGTGTCTGGATTTTACAATTGGTAAAAACGACCCAAGTCCCTCTGGCGTTTAATCATTTGAACAAGTCATTTAACAGATTAGTACACTTTATAAAGCGCATCCGCGTTCCGGACAAGCTTCCATATTTTTGGGAAAACATATATATATGTTCAATAAAGTTCAATTTGATTTGATTATTTTATTTCATATTGGCCCACGTCAAAGTATGTGTATGTAAACCATTTAGACTGAACACATAGAAAATTTCCTCTTTAAAGAAAGGCAAACATGCCAGTGAATGTAATATTGATGATGTCGTTCTTCATCGGGAAAAGACATTTTGCATAACCTTTAGTAGATAAGATTCAGACAAATGTTTGAAACCTTGAGTTCAACTGAAAGTATACTTGTTGTCTGATGTTAGCATGTAGGCCTATGGTTTAGCCATTAAAAAACGGAAATTTCAAATTGTCCTTCTCGACGAATATCTAATAAATGTATTACATATAAAAAAACAAACGCTTCAAACATGTATCATGTTGAATTCGCAAATACCAGATATAAAACATCAAGATATTGTCTGCTTGATACGGTCCTTAATATGTCAATATATTACATCATATACAAAGCTACAAAGTTGTCAAGCGATAATGAAAGCGGCAGCATAAAGGTGTCTAATGACTCACCAGGTATACGTAACGGCGCCCCAAGGAGGAGATTCTCACAGGGGACCAGGTTTACGTGACCTCTGAACGACGGAGAAACCAAACGTTACATTATACTGTAACCGTCATGTCATGCCAAGTCATGTCATGTCATGTCATGTCAAGGTTGTCAAAGCAAGTAAGTGTGAGTTTTTCAAGAAAAAGTCAAAGCTTTAAGCCACTATTCGTCAAAAATCATAGTAATGGTCCGCAAGTCAATGAGGTTGGACACTCTGTCTAAGACACTTTATAATGAGCTTGAGGTGTTACTTTTCTTCAGGAAAAATATATAAGATCGATTTTGCGAGGAAATTTTAAGCTTGTTATGAAGAATATGTGGTATCTCTGGAAACAATTTTATACGAGATCGGCTTTTTTCCAAATGAAAGATACATTAGATTAAAAAAATACAAAACAAGAGATGAATGCATACACTCTAATGCTGAATTTATGCTAGAAAGATTTTAGATAAAAGGTGAAGTATGCATGAATGCTACATCTAAATGTCATTGTGCGTTAAGCTGAATTCATACTTAAAGACGATCGCGGTGTTTATTCAAGAGGGCAGTGTAACAGAATTTGTTGGTCAGTGGCGGGAATATTTTGACAAAACGCGCGTGTGGTATCTAAGCGTAAGATTTGCGCCTAATACGCAAAACGCAACGCGCACACTAGGTTTTTACGCATTGTCTTCCCGGTAAGCGCCGAAAATAGCGCGAAATAGTAACGAGTTGCTACGAGTGCTCCCGAGCCAACGGGCCTTCAGTGATAAAACTTTTTACGTGTGTTTTCCTATACTAAAAAATGTTGATTTTTCACATATTTGCTACGAATAGAATTTTTTTATATTTGGCTGGTCAATTGTGAATGTCAAGTGGATGTCAAATCGAGAAAAAAATTATAGGGTCACCGACTGTTTTAAAAAGATAGCGTGAGATGAAATTACATGGGGTAAAATCTAAAAAACAATTTTCATCATCGGAAATGTCGAAATTCGGTTGTATAACATTGAACAGATAAAAAAAGTTAATTACACCAAGTAATCTAGCGCTCGAGTTTTCAAGTTATCGTTCATTGAAAGAAAAATGACGTCATCATATATGACGTCATAGTGCGCTTAGATGGTCGGTGACCCCCATTTTTTATTTCTGAATTTTGAAGTTTAGACTCTTATGTATTAACTGACGAAAAATAAACAAAATCTATCCGTAGGAACTTATCACCGCGATCGTCTTTAAAACGCAATGCTTGCGCTTCCAATAATTTCCAATAATGTACCGCAAACGGCACTGCAAATGAATTCACACTCAAAACGCAAACGGATTGCGGCAGCCGACGAAAACACATTAAAAGTTGAGCTTTCCTCAACTCGGTGTTGCGTTTTGATATCGATTGATATGAAGTCCTACAATCTTTTACTGCACATGCTCGGTGCGTTTGCGTTTGCGTCGAGTCTTAATTCAGCTTTATGCGTATCAATTTAGTGATTCATTCTTACTAGCAGCTACTAGCGGGAGCTAGGCCTAAGTGTTCATGACGGACCTCGGGTAGTGTCCCCAGCAGGGCAGGGAGGCAGATTGCCCCCCCCCCCCGGGAAAAATTCACGTGGAAAATTGGAGACAGGGGAAATGGAATAGAAACAAAAGAAAAAGAGGAAAGGAAGAGAAAGAAAACGGACAGATAAGAAGGGGAATGAAAGACGGAAAAAAGAGAAAAGAGGAGGAAATAGAAGAAAAAGAAGGGTAGAGAAAAACTGTGGCATAGAATTTGAAAATATTCGTCTGTGCACTTATAAAACTTAAAGTCATATTTAAAATCTACATTGAAAGAAATTGTTTGTACCTTTGTGTTTCATATATTTGTATAAAAATGGGGAAAAATAAGTATAAAATGGGAAAGAAAATATGTATGCCTCCCCTCACCGAGAAAGCTGGTTACGCTACTGCGGACTGCATTTAAGGTATCGAATACAATTTTATCACATTGCATTTGGTCTCAGGTAGGGTATTCGTTGTAACAGGTATGGTCCTGGATAAGGTAGGGCCTATTCATTCAAACAGACTTTATGGATTTATGGTTTCGCGGGTGGTTTCCAGGGACGGGCACCAATACCAGTTACCTCCGGGGTTGTGCCCCCTCCACAGGGCCATGCATTTAGATCACCATTGAGCTACAATCACCTAAAATGAAAGAAATGACACTTTCGCACAGGAAAACACACATTTTCATCTAATTTTGGATGAGGGGACTTATAAACTTTTTGTGCATGTATAAACCTATCCTCCCTGGGGTCATATTTTGCTTATACTGCTTTTCAAAACAACACATTATATTGGAATGTTCCTATCATTTAGAACAATATGTTTGGTACCTCCCAACACTTTGAAAATACAGTCTGATAAGTAGGCCCTAACTTTATTTTTCATATGTTGATGAATTTCCATTTGTTTATGATAATATGATACATTCCAACACTTTGAAAATGCAAATAAAGTAAAAATTTTATGATTATTCTTGAAATCAGTGATGAAAATCCCAGATGCCCCACCAATGTTGTGAAAAAGCCACCCAAAGTCTTGTCAGGCACATGTGAATCCATGTCAACATGGTAAGTGCGAGTACCCCATCCCACCTATAGAGTGGTAATTTATACAATAATTATAGCTTTACCAATCCAAGTGGTAAACTGGATTAAGATCATTAAGTCAACAGTGGTTTTTGAGTGTTTTCAAGTAGATAAGATTCAGACAAATGTTTGAAACCTTGAGTTCAACTGAAAGTATACTTGTTGTCTGATGTTAGCATGTAGGCCTATGGTTTAGCCATGGTTTATCATACTTGAACTTTTACCTCTGAAGCAAATTTATTATGTAAACTGACAAATCCAAAATGGAGACCTTGTATTTGCTTAATGCAAAATGGCAGCCTCTATAGGCTTAATTCCCAAGGGGGTACTCGCATTGACATACCTATAATTATGTGCTTGTCATTTAGGGTGGATTTTCACAGATTTTGGTATAGGATTTTGGCGTGGATTGTTTTGGTTTTGTCGAAGATTAATGTGCCCACATTTTGATATTGGGTGTAAGTTGAGAAATGTTTCCAAAAAAACACCCAATTTATGTACAATTGAGTGCATTTTGGGTTGATTTTGAGTCAAAATTAGGTGGCCCATATTTTCAAAGTCAGGCAGGCTCATACCCGTACACTATTTTTTAAGAAAGAGCCTAATTTATTCAAAATGACGCAGTCCATGGGTTATAGTTCTCTCTTAAAAGTATAGATACCATAATCTATTCTTAACTTCTTTTGCATCCTTAACATCGCTATGCAAACGCACGCATCGATATTGCCATGGCCTTGTTTTTTTACATTTCCTATTATACAATGTAAAATACAGAAGACATATTTGTTGGTTTCCCATCATTACAATTTTCACGTACACAACCGTTGCTAATACGGGAAACCTTTTAGTCTTATCAAAGACCGTATTTAGTGAACAGTTCCTCTGGATTTAAAATGAATATTTCATAGAGATTGAAATGGTTTCAATAAAAAAGGGAACTAATCCTTTGAAATTTGAATTTTAAATCTGAAAGGATTGATCGGGGATTGAAACTTAGTCTCCTACTGATTTAAATAACAGGTGAGAATTAATAGCAATTTGTTAGCTTTCTCAGCTGATTTCAGACGAAACTTTTACTCTTTCTGACAGTGAGTCCATGACACCACCAGCCAAAAGTTGTTAAGAATGAGTGCATCTTCTCATTTATGGGCCTTGATATAATTATTTTTCACTTCCATCGCATTGAAAATGTGAGAGAATTTCCTCTCGCATCTCGAAAATGTTATTGACAAAACATGTATAGTAATGAGCTCGAAAATGTCTCTTAGCACTGATATCGAAATCACAGGCACGGGATACAATACAATCAATGTGATTGGTCAATGTGGCGATATTTTCACTTTCTTTTAACAATTTAATCCTGCTTTTTAAGACTGAACTCAATAGGAATAACCTTTAAAGATTAAAAATTAGTCTATTAAATGCACTTATGATTTTAATCAGAGTTCAAACTTAAAATTTAAATCCCGCGAAAAAGAGTTTGGGATCAATAGTTGCTAAAATTAAAAACGATAGAAGTATCCCATCTGAACAAACATATTTATTAAAAAAAGAAAGCTTTGATAGCCGATAATAGATGATTTTCAAAATGGGAGAAAGGGCTATTTTGCAATACTTGCCAACTTGTTCTGACCAACTGAGTTAAATCTAAAGGCAGAATTCAAATCTTATTTTGGAAGGTCAATTATTGTAATGCTTGTTAGAATGATGACCGACAACTATCAATATATATATAACTTTTGAAAAAAATGCAAACAATAGGTCACAAATTGCCCGTTTATGCCGAAAACATGACCTTTGACATTTTTTGACCTATCCTGGGATTTTTAAAAAAATTAATGAATGCAAATTTTAGTCAGACTTTAGAGAAATTTTGGGGGCAAAATATAGTTTTAGGCACCTTTTGCTAAAATTGACCATTGTGGTCAAAAATGAACTTCGCCATCATCAGCACAAAAATCTGTCTCTAGAAATGTATACTTCTATCATGTCTATAGGATTTATGAAATTGGTTTAATTATTACGGTAAAAGGTAATCTATGCCACTTGTGGGTCTACCCCAGCCTTAAGCATACAGGCGTTCCATACTTATGCGCAATATACAGGAAGTTTTTCGAAAAAAAAGTCCTCTATTGGTAGTTTTACTTAGAACGTTGTCTAATAATGTAGGCATGGTATAATTTCTAATATGAATTTAAGACATTTTGTACAGGTCGTTCTTTACAACAATGGCATTTAATTGCTACATGGTGTCGTCTCTCACGTAACTTATAGACAAGCCATAAAAAGATAGCAATGCTGACTCAGTTTTAAGCCAGTTTTGAAAACATCTCCAGTACTTCATTAAAGAAAATGCTATTATATACATAAACATCCTCGATTTGCAAGGTAACCTTGGAAACAACATATGTAAATTGATGCAATTAGTTGTGGCAATGAGTGTTCTATTTTACAGGTTAAACATACATCACTACTTGATATAAGTGCAATGGATGATTAGCAATTGAGTTCATCCTACGGAAATAATTAAATATACGTATTTACATACAATTGATGAAAGAGCATTATGGCAAAGTTCTTAAAAAGAGTAGGCAAAACATCGTCGTATAAAATTATTTGACACTAACCTCAATCGACGCTTTCTTTGACATTCTTTAGTATTACTTTAATTGTTTCTAACATCGTTAAATGATCATAGCTCCACCAAGTTGTACTTAATTACAAATGATTACTATACATTTAAATAAATATAAAAATAAAATTTGTCATTAATTTGCAACAACAAAGAATAATCGTTTTACCTTCAAAGTCTCGCTTCTGCAGTAACATTACTTTTAGGTACAAAATGCATGGCACCATTTCTAGTATGTGTTTGAGACATATTACTTCCAGTTCTTGTAGTCTGACTCCGCATTTTCGTGAAACTTGATCGTTTACTTTGACACGGAAGTGATAGTTTGTGATATAAGCAGGATAGCTCTTCCCTAAATACAGGACTCATGAGAAAATATATGACGGTGCTGATAACAGAATTTAACATAGCTATACTTTCAACAACATAAAATAATTGTAATTGGTTTAGTGACGACTCGAATACTTCGGAAAACAAATGTTGAGCTAAATTATATCCGTAATATGGCCCCCAACAAACTACAAAAGATATCACCAAGACGACTAACATCGGGATGATTTTCTGTTTCCGTACAAGAGTTATCTCCCGATGACGCGCTGTTTCATTTCCGGGTGGTTTCCGATGAAACCAAAGTTGCTGCGCGATTCTAGCATAAATATAAGCCATAACCACAGTTGGAATAAGAAACTCGATGACTGAAATAAACACTATGTAACTCTTGCTCGCTCTTAAGTTGAACCATTTTTCCGTGCAAAGTGTGATCCATCTCTTCGATTTACAATCAAATCCTGAATTCGTCCTGAGAAAAAGAAGTGTTGGTAGTGCCACAAGAATAGACACAATCCAAATAGCTGAAACAATGAGTAGCAGAGTTCCTTTCCGCATTCTTGGGCGTAATGGGTCAAATATACCGACAAATCTGAAAAATAAAAGCAGACAATTGAAATGTTAGAACACAATATTGTACCGGATAACAAGAAACTGTAAGCGCAAAAATATTTGTCTGCAAACAAGAGTTATTGTTAAAAGCTTCAAAAGGAAACATCTAATAGTAGATTTACTCAAATTATTCAGATAAAAGAATCAGAAACACGGATAAGTATGTAATTCATCTGATACTGACAGTCACCCTGAATAAACTTACGTATGGGTCAGTTCTTGTGGAGCTACTATAGTTTGTGCAACAAGTCTTTGTTATTACATTAATTCCAATGCATCTTCTAATCAATCATGGATGCTTGTTGCTGTAAATCAACAAATATTTGGTAACAGTTAAAAGCACCATAGTGTGTATTGATTTGTCATCACCAAGCCTACGTTATTAATATAAAATACATCGGAATTATATATCAGATTATAAGATAACAAAGACTTGTTGCACCAAATATTTGGTAGCTCAAAGAAGTATAAACTGACTGTCGTAAACCATTTTCAAGGTCACAGAGGTGATTCATGTTCATTGTATAAAGATGACACACTGTAACAAGTTTTGGCAAACACATACAATAAAGGTATTAATTAGCCTTGACTAATGATTTCACTCACAGAATCCTCTTTAAAATTTACAATATATTTTAAAAATGGATAACATTTTAAAGACTTTTGGTCAAAACGCTCGAAATTTTGCGTCTTATACATGTATACCCAATCTGACATTTTTATAATTTTCGACGCTCATACGCCCAACATGTGACCCTGGAATGATCTTTCATATTTTTATATATAACTCAAAACTCTTCATCATAAAATGGTAAATTTCAAAATTTGACCATTCGACCCTTGCAAAGTCTTTGCAACCACCTCCTCTCCTGCAGGGTTCCATGCAACAAATTGATTTTGTGTCCACCCTGGTGATATTACGTATGGACTATAGAATCCTTTTTTGTGCTCCCTAGCTAATTGCTAGCATTAGAAGCCTAATTTATCATTTGTAATTCCTTAATAATCGGTGCAATCTGGCAATATCTGAACAAGATAGGATAAACCGAACTGTGTAAATTGATGAGATTACGAAAAAAAATTCTTATTCTTTTTTTTTTTTGAGGAGAACTGTTAAGCATTTTGATGGTCTGTTGTAAACTAAATATATATCCCTGGCTGATATAATATATAATTCAAAGACTTTACTAAACATGTAGGCTAAAATTTGTAATACTTTGACATCTGTAAGATTTCCAAAATTCGCAGTGAACATGACATTTCAACATATCGTTGCTAAAAAAGAACAGTAGCCTTAAACACAATTTCAAAGAACTTTATAACTTAGGACCAGAGACTCTGACTCTGACTTTAATAGGAGATTACAGGACCCCGGTGTCAAAACCTTCTTGAAACATGCCGTCATAAGGAGGGCATTATTTTTCAGTCAAACAAAAACGAACAAACAAACAAACAAAAAAAACTCAAAAACCGTCTCGACGGATGCTATAAAACGGAGAGTGGTAAATGTTAGAAGACTTCATTTGCCCTTTACAATGGGGGTTTCTGTTAAACTACTGTATTCCTCTATTTTTCTCAGTGTGAAAAAGAGAGGAGATAAAGATGATTTTGACCTTATCAATCAAGTTTTTAAATGAAATATTGTCAGATTACTCTTGGGAAAGTGTCGGTTTCTTCTTGCTATTATGTTAACCCGTACCTCTCTAAAACATATAGCATGATAATTTGTCAAATTGTACTGTCAAATGTAACAATAATAGTGATATGACCAAGTGTTTATTAAAGTGTTGCCTAAAATGCAGCACTTGTTAAGTGATATGTTGTAACATATCAATAAAATTAAGCGGCAAGATGGGGTTGGAAGGCCAAAAAATGATTATTGCAAAGTTTTCTCAAGCTGTGATTTTAATAAAACAATATCTCAAAAAGTACTTGAGCTTCTTAGCCCCAATTTTCGTAGTTGTTTGTGAAAATTCAAGTGCTTAAATTTTAATTGAAAATTAAAAGGAAACAGTGTTTCTAAAATATAATAAATTGGAAAAAAGTGTTTCTAGACTAAATTGAATACGCTAGAATAAGAACATCCCAACTCCATGTGCTGCCTTCTGTTAATCATATTTATAAAATATAAATGCATACAAATTTCTGAAAATGCTTTCACATCACTGAAATAGAATTTCTATGTCATAACCTAATCATAGTGTCATATTTGACCTTGTAGTTTACTTTTTTAGACATTGTTAGATAATTGTTATAGTGCATAATTGCTATATTAAACAGTCATAATAAGAACATCCCAACTCCATGAGCTCCTCTCTGCAACTATATGCTAGGAAAATTATCTAACAATGTCTAACAAAGTCAACTACAAGGTCAAATGTGAGACTATG
>JXSR01S009459.1:22991-36175 GCA_000969725.1 Ophiothrix spiculata
GGTCAGGTGGAGTCATTGATGGCAACATGGTGGACAGCACAGACATGTAAAACATCGTGCCGTCGTTTGACCTCATAAATATCACCATTATGTACTGATGTATCGTGAATTATAACATTTAATTATATGAAGCTCACGTACTATTTTTGTGGTACTCATATGTCACTCTTAAACCTCTCTCAACATTATTGACGGATTAGCTTTACATCGTGTCTGGGACCATAAAACCTGGGACCATATACCTCGTGTATTAAGCTTAAAAGCTTGTTATCGTACATGTGCACTGGCGTGCTCGACTAGCTTGCCTGACTTACGTTGCCTAGTCCCGCTTGACTAACTTATCGCTTGACTAACTTATCGTTAGTCAAGTCTGCTTGACTAACGTTAAGTTAGTCAAGATGTGTACCATCTGGACTAACTTAAAACTAGTCAATAACTAGTCAAGCGACTAACCTTAACTAGTCCAGCTTGCTGGACTAACGTCAAGCTGGTCAACAGACTAACTTAAAACTAGTCAAGCAAGTAAAATGAGACTAGTACAGCATGCTGGACTAGGCTAAGCTAGTCATCCTTGTTAGTCCAGCAATACTGACTAACTTAAAGCTAGTCTAGATGTGCACCGTCTGGACTAGCTTTAAGTTAGTCACACTGACCAGTTTAGGTTTTTAGTGTAGCATATGACATGTATAAGTTTAATAAGTAGTTTTAAATAGTCAAAGATTAACCATATCGCACCATGATCCCATTATTCGTGCAAGGAGAAGGGGTCAATCATCTTTAGAGCTAATGAAGAGGGTAAAAGGATTTTTTAAATCTATTTTATCTCGTGTTTGGAATATTGTTAGAAATATTGCATTAGTATTATACCAATCATAACACTGGAACGATAACAGATGGCGTGTGCTACTGATACACTTCGAGCATAGATTTTTGTGACACATACAATGTACGGCATTTCAACAGAAATGCTTTATACCATTCTAGTGAAATAGGCATATTTTTAACACCTTTGTCAATCAATCCCATTCTTTCACAAGTTAAAAGGTAAATAAGTGATCTATTTAGAACTTATTTGTTCAAGATAATTTTGTTCTGAAAATGTGGCTCCAATTTCAACAGTCATTCGGTATTATGATATTCGCCCAAAACATGCAAAAGGTTGACGTCGTATTTGTGTCGCGTTGCCTGCGTATCTTTGTAGCACGCGTGTCCCGTTTCTTTGCATCATGGAAAGCTTGCATTAAGTAGTCTGCTGTATCAATCTCATGGTACACTAGCAAATGATAAAAAATAAAAAGCTGAAGATGTTGTCAAGGACAGATTCTACATTCCGCTATCTGCGAGCATGAATCCATTCACCATAAATTATGAGTTAATCAAGAGTATGTCTTGATTCATGATATCAGTCTGGTTTTGTTTTGATAATGAATTTGAAGTGTCGCTCATATTACTGCAATTAGCTATCAAGATATACGAATTCAAAATGCATGAAAAACTTCAATTAGGAACATGTTAATGTTATTGGGACGTGTATGAATTCGAGAATAAAAGTGGAGAGAAGATATTTTTCTCGGATTTTAGATGTCAAAATGCTGGAAGTGACAGCAATATAAATAGCCTTCATTTTGACACACGAAGTATTTTTAATTTGCTTATTACCTGGAGATTTGTATCAAGGACGATGATTATAGTTTTATGTACTGTGACAGCTTAACATAACTAAACAGAATTGCTTTGTCAGTTACCCTGAAAAGCATAGAATATAATTCGAGAAAGCAAAATATTTTTTAGTTATCAGGTTGACAGGGCAGTGGATGAGACATCCAAATTATGGATTCACCAATATACATTATTGTCATGTAAATATACTGCAAAATACGGGGCCCCTTTGAACATGACACTGACCGGCATTTATGCCCGCATCCTGCATTTTCGTTATCACGTGCACTATTTTGTTCAAGAAATAATGACACAGACTTTAGTTGAAAGGATTTGGATTTTGTTGTGTGATGTGAATATCATTTTAACACGGACAGACAATACACCGCATGTCACGGATATAACCAAAAGCAAAATTGAAAATTGGTGTTCAATTGGCTTTTATCAGGTGGATCATAATAATCCATTGATCCTGAACATTCTAAAAGCAGACGTGACAGATGTACTCTTGGTGCTTTGATAAGCCGAAAAAGAATTCTCAGCTTTATGAATTCTTTCCAAATTACCTCGAAGAAAAAATAAAAACTTATGAACAGACTGTGTGACGTTGAATTCAATTTAAAGGGTATAAACCTTCTTTGAACTACCATTTTGTCGATTCTAAGTTACTGTGTAACTCTTTGAACGATTTCTGTTATTGTTATCATAAATGTGAATAATTGTATGGAAAAGTGGATATAAAAGTTATCGTTTCTTTTCATGCTCCTACAAAATAACCAATAATCACGCCTCCCCGCGACTCAACTCTCGAATCAATCCAACCTGAGTCCTTACATGAATTCATACTGTAAACATCATTTGGAAAAATCTGCAAAATAATACTCACATAGCTGTTAAAGCATTTTTAGAATAAGAATGTATTCAAAGAGGTATCCTAAAATGAATAATCACTTGTTATGAAATGTAACGTCATTACAGAGCTTACATGTGGGGAGTGCGAGATTAAAATCATATAATCATTACAAATAATTATTTTCAACAAAAACATTGAATTTTTTAAATTTTTGATATTCTTGTGAATGTCATTGATCTAGTTTTGATCTATTACGAAATGCATCTACACCATTACATCTTACCTTGTCTTAAAATAACTGAAAACAACCATATTAAATTGTGGTGTCAACAGAGACAGTAAGGTTCTTCTCGTTACAATCAAAGGCAAATTAATAGAATATAGTGCAGTTCTTGTTGAGTATAATTGAATGATGTCATATATATATAATTAAAATGATACAACTGTCTGTACAATAATGTGCTGATGCAATCAACAAAGAATGAAGCACCTTTTAAACAAGATTAGAATACAATGCGCACCTATGTATTTATAATCATGATTGTATCACTACACTGTATTTCTGATTTAATAACTGATTATGACGCTAAAAGTGCGTTTACATCTGGGCGTATTAGGGGTAACGACAAGCAGCGTAGACCTGCGAATTGTAGTTTTGAATTATACGCCGGTCCTCGTTAGTTAAAGTCGGTTCACGTTAGCACACGCCTCTAACATACGCAGGTTGTCGTTACTATTGGTCGCTTTCAGTTACAAGTTTTAAAATTTTGGGATGACATAGAATAAGATTTCATGTCGTTGAGATCTCGTTGGCCACCGCAACCCTCAGTTCTTTGACGTCTCCATGATCGTTTGTAGCAGTCTGTATACGTTTAGAGGTCGTCACAATATCGTTGGTACTCGTTGTCAACAACACTTGGCGCATTGTGACGACATATTGCAGTGGGTAACGAGTTGTAACGACTTTTGGTAACGTAAATAAACTGATGCTGGCGTATTGCAACGGTGGGTTACTATTTGTAAACGCTAGTCTATATTTTAAGTCAATTTTTATCAGTGTGTTGTAGTTTTGTACAGAGTTCTTTTTATTAGAGCTGTGAGTAGGAATAATTGTACCACCCGCACAGGGTTGGTGATTTTGTTTGATTAAAAAAGATTGAAAAAAATCGGATTTTTAAAAATTAAATCACGTTTTTTTTTAAATTTAAATCGGATTTTATTTGATTTTTTTAGAATTCAAAAAAACATGATCATACAAAACAGGTTTAAACTGTTTTTGAAGTGATTTTAGACCAAATACAGTTGACAAGTATTCTTTGAAATATGTATTTTAACATTTGACAAATAATCCACTAAATTAAATGAAACAAAAGTTACAAAAATAAAAAAATCTCTACATTTAGTGATTCAATTGGTGTCCATCAGGGACTGAAAAAGCTGTAAAACTAGTGGTCTTGTTCAAAGCTTTTAAAATGGAATAGATCCTAAATTCAAATTAAGATGTTTACCTTGTTACAGGAAACAAAGGAGTGGACTTGATTGTCACCTAAAGTTATGATTAGCTTCTACATGTACATATTATTGCCTATTGGTGCAATTTTTTATTCCGATTTGAATGACAGCCTTGCCTCTTTTCTATCTAAATAATAAGAATAGTACAACATAAATGTATGCTGAAAATTTCACTTGATCTGACCATTCATTTTCAAGTTGCAAACTTTTACAGCATCTTAAAAATTCTCTATGGCTACTGTGTTGTAATTATTGCCGAGCCCCAAATGTAATCATAAAATGACACACTTTTGGATGTATCAACAAAATGCAGGCACTTTTGCATGAATGTTTTGGGGTTTGTAACATATTCCAATCAATTATCATTATTAGCTCAAAAACTAATAACTAAAAGATTGTTATTGTTTCATAAGATGGGTTTATTGCTAAAAATTGTGTTGTTTGGAAAATGTTTATAATTGTGTTCTTGCATCTAATGAAGATTAATTGAAAATTATTTCAAAACTGTTTCGAAAGTGCTTGTAGAGAAATTAAAATGATTCAATTGAAAAAAAAACCAGGCAGTGATTATTTTTTTTTAAATCCAAGTGATTTAAATCGCACGTATTTAAATCAACGTGATTTTAATCAAACAACCTTGTACTCGCACAAACTTCTAGTCACGTTATTGCTGCCGTAACCATTCGATAGCATTCGTTTCTTTACGTCAGCCAAGGTCAGCATTTGCCGCCTCACTACATTGCTTACAGTTGTTCTACGTTGAGAAGTCGTGACCCAAAGTCAAGCCAAACTCTTAATTTATCAGTAAGTCTGCGTTTTTTTCAGCAACCACTCGTCACTTGTTGCCGTCGTATCGCTGATACTCGTTACTATCGGTCAACAAAATTTGATTTTTCATCTTTACTCGTTGCTTGTCGTCCAGCGTATTGTGAATCTGGAATACGTTACCCTACGTCGAGGGCCAATACGTCCAGATGTAAACGCACCTTAAAAAAGTCAAATTTATCAGTTGATAAATGTCGTTGCCTGTCGTTTATTCTGTATTACTTTATACTGTCATTTACTTACAGGGCGAACATATAATGCAGCTGCAAAAATCAGTTATAGTTAACAAGACAAGACCTTCTAAAAAACCTTAAATAATTCTCTTGTATCTATTGCGCATATACTTGCATTAGCTAAGCTAAGTCGGTTGTGGGTTGTTTGGCTTGTTGTCTGCATCATTTAGTAAGAATAGGATGTAAATCTTACTACCTTGTTTGTTCTGTCTTAAGCGCTAGGATGTGATACTTGTCATCTTGTAATCTTCAGCTTTTTACATCTATGATGATGTCTATGTATGATCCCCTTACAAATAAGAAGCCAAATTATTAATAATCCTACAGATTATTTAAATTTTAACGCGCTATCTTACAAATGTAGGCTAATACGTTAATAAAGTAAAGGGTATTGCTTTTTATAGCTTCCGGAAGGCTGATCCGATGTCATGAAAGGAGCAGATCATTTTGTCATTTTCTTCCTGTTAAGATACAAGACTTAGTTTTCTAAAACTACATTTTGAGTGAAATATTTCAAATAGTTACAAAACTACAACGCCTTTTATACTTATTTTGCCGAATAATGTGTATACCTGTAATTACCAGTACCTGTTCACGAATTTTCTTTCTCTAGGAATAATCAAAACAAACCAATGAGTTACACGTCTCTATGTACAATTGGCTAAGACGTAGACCTGTTCTTAGTTGAAACGTTATTTAATTTTATTCAAATATTGTTATTTATGTAAATTGTTAGATTATGCGGAAACGGTTGTATAATTGAACATAGCTGTTTCGTAAGGCCCATGGGGAACAAAACCAATTCCAGGTGAACCAAAATATACATAATCGATTACCATTAGCGTCATTACACTCAAATATCGCATTTATTTACATAGATATAGAATCCATGTAATACAGAGATCCTCTTCTGTCTGATATATTTCAAGCTTTGACATTGTATATATTCTGTATAATCATACATTGAAATGGGCACGGAATTGTACTAAAACTAATAACTATGTAAAACTCGAATGTTAACTTTGTTACCTAAAGTCTGCATACTAAATTGTTTTCAAACAAGAATACGCACCTTCAACCAGGGATATTTATATGGTTATCTAATAATTGAGAAGCCAAGCTTTTGATTGTATTAAAATTGCAGGTTTAATTTCTTTTGCTGAAATTGTATAGACTTTATAAAGAAATTGAAATCACAAATGACATGGTTTATGCAGTATTAATGAACGTCAAAGAATGCCATCTAACCAGATTTGTAAACGTGTTCTATTATAAATGAAAATAACATTAATTTTTTAAGTTACCCGAGACGGAAAGTTTTATTAAAATCTACTTACAAAACCTTCACCGTTATAAATAACACACTATACATTGATAATTACATATGGTTGTTCAATTCGTATTTTACTTAAAAAGGACATCTATTATCACTCGTGACTATCAGGTCTGTTTGTCATTGACAACGATTCCGGATGCCAACAACCTCTCTGATGTGCTAAGCGACAACATTTAAGTCTATATATAGTGTGACTTATCAAATATATCATACAAAGCCTCTACTAATGCTGATATTTAGTGGTTAAAACAATTCATATTAACGTTGTTAAGAGAAAATAATTATCACTTGTAACTGTCAGGTTTGTTAGCTTATCACAGTGATCCGGATGACAACTACCTCTAGGTAACCAGACACTCTGTGTTACTATCATTTGAACTAGAACTGATAAAGGTCAGTGGTCAAACTGTAACACTATACTGTAAAAATAAGTTGGGTTGCTATCATTTGCTTATGAAATTTATATAGAATATCATAATCTCGTTGAAGAAACAGCTTGAAAATACAAAATGAACCATAAACCTCTAAGAATAAAAAAGTATCTTTGAAGTTTAATATAATATCAACATGAATCTGACCGGCCTGCAGAACGTTTATAGACAATTGAATCTAGTAAAGTATATCAGGATTTTAGGGAATTTTCATCAAAATGGTGAAGGGTATAGAATACAATATTCAGAATATCATAGTATTACATGTACTAGTTTCATAAATAGTTTGAAATAATCAAAGATTAAAAATATTGCACCATGATCCCATTAATCTATTCGAGCAAGGAGAGGAGGTCAATCATCTTTAGAGCTGATGAAGAGTGTAAAAGGATTTTTGTAATCTATTTTATCTCGTGTTTGGAATATTGTAAGAAATATTGCATCCCGGGTATTGCATTAGTATCATATCAATCATAACACTGGAACGATAACAGATGGCGTGTGCTACTGATACACTTCGAGCATAGATTCTTGTGACACATACAATGTACGGCATTTCAACAGAAATGCTTTATACCATTCTTTTGAAATAAGCATATTTTTGAGTACCTTTGTCAATAAATCCCATTCTTTCACAAGTTAAAAGGTAAACTAGTGATCTACTTAGAAATATACATTATTTGTACAAAATATTTTTGTTCTGAAAATGTGACTCCTCTTTCAACTATTTTGCTTTTATGACTCATTCGGTATTTATATAATATTCTTCCAAAACATGCAAAATGTTGACGTAGTATTTGTGTCGCGTTGCATGCGTATCTTTGTAGCACGTGTCCCGTTTCCTTTCATTAAGTAGTCTGCAGTATAAATCTCATGGTACACTAGCAAATGATAATAAAAAAAAAAATGATGATGCTACCAAGGACAGATACTGCGTTCTGCTATATGCGAACATGAATCCATTAACCACAAATTATGAGTTAAATCAGAGTATGTCCTCATTCATGATATCAGTCTTGTTTTGTTTTGATAATGATTTTGAAGTGTCGCTCACATTACTGCATTTATCTATTAAGATATACGAATTCAAAATGCATGAACAACTTCAATTAGGAACATGTTAATGTTATTGGGAAGTGTATGAATTCGAGAATAAAAGTGGAGAAAAGTGGAGACTTTTCTCGGATTTTAGATGTCACAACTACTGGAAGTGACAGCTTTATAAATAGCCTCCATTCTGACACACGAAGTAACGCAATTTTTCATTTGCTTGATACCTGGGGAATTGTATCAAGGACGATGATTATGGTGATCAGAATCGCTTTGTCAGTTACCCTGAAAAGAAAAGGTCGAGAAAGCAAAATCGTGTTTTGTTATCAACTTGACAGAGTGGCTCATTCTCCGATAAAGTGTGCAACTTTGCCGTTTTGGTGTCGCTCATGCATGTGTTACTTGTTTAACGTTGTTAAGCCTATTACAAATGATTTGAGTGGTTTAGTTGATACATTAGAGTCACATTAGTAATTTAGCTTGCCAGGAAAGTAGATAACGATTAATCTGAAAATGCAAAATCTTTACTTTTCCCCATGTCGCCAGCCATACTTTTTATGTTTTATGTGCCCCCGTTCCTAAAATATTCGGGCATATCAAACATAATGCACACTATTTAACAGCCCGTAATAGGTATTGATAATGACATATAAAGTTTAATTATATTAAGTATTTGATATGGCATAAGAGCTTTTTAAAGCATGTCGCCAATATTGCAAACAGATACATAATAATTTCTAAAATCGATAACAAAGTGTGAAAATGAATTTGTTGATGGATGATTCCGCATTAGGTTTATCAAGTAAACTTCAGTGTTGAATAACATATATGTTATATAGAATTATATATTTACAGTAATGATTTACAAGGATATTAATATCAAAAAAAACCTATGTGACTGTCACGTCGCAACAGATACGTAAAGCACATTCTGCTGCCTTCTCGCAAAACGCGGTACACTATGAGCGAAAATACTACACCACAGTGTAGTACGTGTAGATCTCCTAATTTAGTGTAAAGATCAAGTTTATAAGAAACCCAATTTTCTCAATAATGAATATTAAAAAAAGGGTTCAAACAGATACGTAATTTAAGAATAGGGAATAAAATGGTTAAACAATCAGGTATTTTTAAACATCTCCCATGCACTTTTTCTTCTTCAGACCCATAAGAGTTTATGATTTTGTATGTTTTTTATGAGTTATTAGTAGTCAAAATTTCAACATTTCTCTAACCAAAATTGCACGCTTTATCGGAGAATGAGCCAGGTAGAGGATGAGACATCTTGTACAGCAATGTCCATTTTTGTAATGGGAATAAAATGACGAATATGGACCCCTTGTATATACATAAAAGTGACCGGCATCTATGCCAACATCCTGCATTTTCGTTTTCACGTGCTCTATTTTGTTCAAGAAATAATGGCACAGACTTTAGTTGAAAGGATTCGGATTTTGATGTGGGAGATGAATATCATTTTAAACCTGACTGACAAACCACCATTTGTCACGGATATAACTAAAAGCAAAATTGAAAATTGGTGTTATTGGCTTTCATCAGGTGAATCATAAAAATCCATTGATCCTTAACATGCTGAAAGCAAACGTGACAGATGTACTATTGGTGCTTTGATAAGTCGAAATAAAATTCTCAGCTTTATGAATTCTTTCCTAATTACCTCAAAGAAAATATAAAAACTTATGAACAGACTGTGTGACGTTGAATTCAATTTAAAGGGTATAAACCTTCTTTGAACTAACATTTTGTCGATTTTAAGCGAGGCATTAGATATTGTGATGACGTCAAACACATCTTTAGTTACTGTGAAACTCTTTGAACGATTTCTGTTATCATAAATGCGAATTAAGGTATGGGAAAGTGGGTACGAAAGTTATCGTTTCTTTTCATGCTCTTACAAAATAACCAATAATCATGTCTCCCTGCGACTCAACTCTCGATTCAATCCAAACTGAGTCCTTGCACGATTTCATACTGAGTAACATTATTTTTTGAAAAATCTGCAAAATAATACTCACAAAGCAATGTGTTTCTTTCTCCGCTGTTAAAGCATTTTTAGAATAAGAGTGTATTCATAGAAGTATCCTAAGATGAATAATCACTTGATATGAAATGTAACGTCATTACAGAACTTACATGTGGGGATTGCGAGATTACAATCATGATGTATATATATATTTTTAACAAAGTTTTTAAATTGTTAATGTTATTGTGAATGTCATTGATCTTGTTTTCATCTATTAAGAAATGCATCTATACATCTTACGTTGTCTTAAAATAGCTGAAAACAACCATATTATATTGTGGTGTCAACAGAGACAGTGAGGTTCCCTTCTTCTCGTTACAATCAAAAGCAACTTAATAGAATAGTGTTATTGAGCATAATTGAATGATGTCATAAAAAATGATACAACTGTCTACACAATAATGTGCTCATGCAATCAACAAAGAATGAAGCACCTTTTAAACAAGATTAGAATACAATGCGCACCTCTGTAATTATACTCATAATTTTATCACTAATACACTGTGTTTCCGATTTAATAACTGATTATGACGCTAAACAAGTCTTATTTATAAGATGAAAACTCGTTGCCTGACGTTTATTCTGTATTACTTTATACTGTCGTTTACTTTCAGGGCGAATATATAATGCAAAAATCAGTTATAGTTAACAAGACAAGACCTTCTAAAAACCCTTAAATAATTATCTTGCTCTTGTATCTCTTAAACAAATACTTGCATTAAGTTAAGTCGGATGTGGGTTGTATGGCTTGATGTCTGCATCATTCAGTAAGAATATAAGAATAGGATGTAAATCTTACTCCCTTGTTTGCTCCGTCTTAAACGCTAAGATGTGATATATACTTGTCATCTTCAGCTTTTTTTTTACATCCATGATGATGTCTAAGAATGATCCCTTACCAAGAAGAAGCAAACAATTATTACTAATCCTATAGATTATTTTAATTTTAATGATTAATCTTACAAATGTAGGCTAATACGTTAATAAAGTAAAAGGTTTTGCTTTTTATAGCTTCCTGAAGGCTGATCCGATGTCATGAACGGAGCAGATAATTTTATCAATTTCTTCCTATTACGATCTTTTGAGTGAAAGATATCAAATAGTTACAGAATTACAACGTGTTGAATACTTACTAGTATTTCGCCGAATAATTTGTATAAAATTACCAGTACATTCTCACGAATTTTCTTTCTCTAGGAATAATCAAAACAAACCAATGAGTTACACGTCTCTATGAAAAATTGGCTAAGATATAGACCTTTTCTTAGTTGGAACTTATTTAATTTTATACAAATACTGTAAATTGTTAGATTTAAACATAGCTGTTTCGTAAGGCCCCTGGGGAGCAAAACCAATTTCAGGTGAACCAAAATATACATAATCCAATACCATTAGGGTCATTACACTCAAATATCGAAGTTTTACATAGATATAGAATCCATGTAATGCAGAGATCCTTTTCTGATAAATTTGTTCTCCAAGCTTTTATATTGTAGATTTTCTATTATATGTATATAATCAGACAGTGAAATGTACACGGAATTGTACTTAAACTAATAACTAAAACTTGAAGTTTAACTTTGTTACCTGGGTTTGTTAAACTCTGCATACTAAATTGTCTTCAAACAAGAATACGCACGTTCAGCCAGAGATATTTACATGGTTATCTTATAACTGAGAAGCCAAGTTTTAGTTTGCATAATTAAAAATTGCAGGCTTAATTTCTTTTACTGACATTGTATAGACTTTATAAAGAATTAAATCACAGGTGACATGGTTTATGCATTATTAATGAACTTCAAAGAATGCCATCTAACCAGATTTGTAATTGCGAAACATTAATGAAAAAGTTTTTATAGTCTACTAGAAAAAGGCAGTTTTTAAAACACTACTTCTCAATCCTAAAATTTTGACTCTAATCTTTATAATTCAACGATTGGCAAAACTGTATTGGAGTTGTATGACCTGCCGTCTTCTAATAACTGGTTTTTGAGTGTAAACTTGTCAATGATCCATGTTTCTGCTTCCTAACTTTCTCTATTATATTCATCTCCATTACGTTTTTCTCTGCATAGCAGATCCTTCGATAGACTGTGTTAAGTCAAAAAGCAACTGTCGCTGCCATTTATAACATATTTATTTTATTTTATTTTAATTTCATATTACGATGTTTCTCAATACACTTCTTAAAGTGTTCCAAGAGGTTAAGTAGCAATTATTTTCCGAATTAAACGCGGATGAAATATTTATAAAATGAACAAATGTAACATAAAAAACGCGAAAACAGAAGTAAACACAAGCGTTTAGAGAAAAATCAAACTCTGATGACATTTCAAAACTCAAATGAAGCTATGTTTAGAAATTGACATTGAAACCATCAGGGATTTTTTTTTAATACTAATAAAAGCAACTCTATTATAATGCATGTGTTTCATTTCCCTGTAGTAATATGCAGCGGTGGAAATACCCACATGATAGTCAACCCAGGGTTAGGCAACCCCGGGTTACCTAATCCGGGGTTGTCTTACACTTATGTCCTATGTACAGGGTGTCCAAAAATTAACTCTCCATTTTTAAATGCTTATAACTTTAAAACCAGGATTCGCATGGCAAATATAGACATATGTATTGATAGAGAAAACTTGTAGAATTCTTTTGATACCAAACATTATGCAATTAGTAAACTTCTAAGATAGCAAGAAGGTCTGAAAGTTCAAAGTGGTTGAGCCAATATACCATACAGTGTTGATACTCATCTGCCACTTCACTATGACGACATGAGGCCTCATACAGCTAAACGGTTTAGAATGGCTTTATTAATTAACTTTTTCATAAACAATCATATTGCTAAAAACAAAGAAACTCTGGCCCTTTCACTCCCATGATTTAAGTCCGATCGATTACTTTTTTGGGGTTACCTGAAGGACAATACATCCCAACACCATGGACTATTCCTGACCTGAAACAGAACATCATCAGTGAAAACAGGAAGATCAAGAAGAACGCATGCACAAATGTCCAGAGCTTGGTCGTTAGAGTTAAAGATTTTTTTGAAATCTGCAAGGAGGCCATCTAGAACATATTCTAAATTACTATGCAGTTTAATCTGGGTAAGAAGGAGGTAATTTGATATGTCCCTGTGAGTGTAACTTTGAATGTGTAATAAGGAGTAATGCTGTTGTGTACCATTTAAATATGAGCATAATGCGAGAGTTACGCTTTGACAAATTAAAAACATTTT